>VXAV01005796.1:451804-476136 GCA_013399715.1 Alectura lathami | reverse complement strand
GGGGGTGAATAGGGAATTGAGCATTTCTGTGGCTGCACCAGCTGAGGTCAACCCAGGTAATCAAAAAGCTACATCCTGGCAAGAACAGGTACAGCCATTTTGCCAAGAGTACATGAATAAAAAGGCAGATTGTGTTATCAGCCACTTAAACTAAGACAGAAAGAATCACCTCTTGCAACCAAGAAACGTATATAATGATATTTTGAAACCAGCTCTGAATAATGCATAAGGTACTCTAAAAAGTTTGCCTTACTTCAACAGTCAATTGGCAGGAATCTCATTAAAGCACGACCTCCTTTTTTGTACTCCTGGAAAAAAAAAATCTTTTAAAAACTGTGGAGTTTATGGTTATCTAAAGATTTCTCCATCTTAAAAATTCTGCACAATCTGCTGATAGATGGATTAAAGCTAAAGAAACAGAAGCTACTGCGAAACTATTTCAGCAAACACCAGGATCACCATTACCAAGGGAAGAGACCCTGGATGGTCTGTTTAAGCTTAGAGTTGATTACTTCTCACACAAAGTGTTCAGATGGGGGAAAAGTACTTTGCTTTAATATCAAGTGGCTGTTGGGCGTCTCTGTAATACTGTGCTGTGTCTACAGTGCCTTCAATAAAAATAATAAAAATTAGTAATGCTCTGTTGTGCTACACTATGACCTCAAATATGTAACAGGTATGGTGGGGAAAGTACCAGAATCTTAGAAATAGGGAAAGCAATGCAAAAGGGGAAGTAAAAGCAGCTCTGCTTTAAGCATGTCAACAAAATAAAAGGAAATTACAGAGAGGGAAAAAAAAAATCAATATGCAGTTGAAAAATGCAATTATTTACTATTAGGGACACCTGGGCTGAAAGAAAAGAGCTAAAGTTTCAGTGGCTATTTTCAGCCCTCCCCAAGGTGCTTTATATCCAGAAAGATATTGAAGAGTCAGAGGAGTTAAAATTAATCAATTAACTTTTAGCCACAAGAGCCATTGCAATGGTGGTACAAGAGAGACTTACGACCTGACACCCTTAATCAAGACTGGAGAAACTTCTTGTGCCAGGAAGGATTATACGTACTCTTCCTGGGTCTACCCAGCTGACTTTCCACTTGTTTACGTTTTGCATATTTACAGAGGGAGATTTTCATAGAGATAAACCACAAATGTTGAAGGGGAAGAGTTACTGTCTGTTCATAAACAGCACACCTAACCAAATAGGTCTCAAGGTTGCAATTTGACCAGGTGTCAATAGCTGACACTGAATTGTGATAATAAGGCAGAATTGTACACAGATAGTTCTCCTCACTCTTAGATTACTTCACCTCTGTCTTATTCAAGGTTTTCTTTATTAAAAGAAAAAAGAAAAAAAGAGAAATCTTTGAAGTTCTGACTCATCTGACAAATGACAAAAACATTAATGTGTTGGACCAGGAAAAAGAAGGCTCATAGTTCTGATTCTGTCCCAAAAACCTGTAGGATCTGGAGCAGATTGTTTCCCCTCATTCTTCTAGGGGGTGAACTCACCTTGCATGGGTCCCATACCAAGCAGACATTCCATTCTGTGGCTATCAGTACACAAAACTCAAACTCAAGTTTATAACACAATGTACAGCAATGCAAGTAATGCCACATCATTGTATATATGACAAAATTCAAGTGTATAACCCCAGGAAGATTATGAAATATTGTGGCAGCTACCCTAGAAATACAAACCTCTCAGAATATCATCATTACTGGTATTTTTAACTTCACAACAAATTTCTGTACTTTTACAAAAAAAAAATAGTCAGTTAAAAGTGATCAGTCACTGGTTCTACTGTAATAGCACAATAAAATATAACTTTCTGAAAAATAAGAAGATTTCCCTGGATGTGCCCTTGGAAAACAACACTTTCAGTAACTATACTTGTGCTGTTTCATATTTTCAATGTTACTCAGCCTTCTTTGTTTGAGCCAGCTGTCTACATGACGGGACCAGACCTTCAAAAAGAATTAGTATCTCAGGGCTTCACTTGATGAAGATTCCAGGATCCCTGAAAATCTGGTCTCCTCATTCTCAAGGTTTACCTATGAGTGCATTTAAATATAGAATATAGAAATAACATGTTCATGGCAGGCTTGCAGTCATAAGCTGCTAAAGCCTGCCATCACAGCCAGGGGAAGCCTAAAAACTCTCCATGAGATGGGGTTGCAGGGTAAAGCTTGTCTTGTTTCTTGTCCACCTCTGGCCCCAGGTGGAGAGTCACAGCTTACAAGAACCAGCCAGAGAGCCTGGAAGAGGTCTTGTGCCAAATGCTCTAACATGCAGCAAGTCTTAAGGCAAGGTACCTGTACCTAGGTGTATCAGTAGGAAAACTAAAACACATGTTCAATACACCTACCTCCACAGAGGAGATGGAGATCAACATTTTTTATTGATGTGAGCCAAATCTGAGTTCAGCTAGCCAGTCAAGGAGTAGCTGTAGATCTCTGTTAATACAGAGATGTCTCCTGGGGGGGAATTTGCTGTGAGACATACACATAGTGGAACAATTCACTCATGCTGCCCTTATATTCATCTAGCACAATGAAGTTTTATAACAAAGAGGTAAGCATACACAGCTTTTCTGCTAAATACAAACTTGACAGAAAAAGTATGGGTATATTTTGAAAACTTTTTTTTTTTTCCTAAATTTCTCTTAAGGTAACATCAGGATCAGTAGGAAGTAACACAGAGCACCAGAACAGCAGTATCTGCAGAGGTTTGCTTGTATTAATTCATTATCATTTGGCAAACTAAACACTTTCCTCAGGAAAATTCTCATCCTTTGGAGTTTTTGATTTAAAAACTACTTAGCACTTCGTTGATGCCGCTTCTACAGGGCCAAGTAACCATGGGCCTACAAGCAGCTGATGCCAGTGTGCAACAGCCTGCTGAGCTCTAGTCAGACCTCCAAGAGCCAGGGAGATGAAAACATGAACCAGATGTTCACGTAAGGAAGAGGGTTTGCCTTACACCGAGGATAAAAGATGCACAGCTTCCTCAGAAGACCCCAGCTGCCCCCAGACATACTCACACACCTACTTTCCTGTTGTCCCTCCTCCCAGCAATCTCCCTTATCACTGCTCCCTCCCTTTTAAGTGCTCTTCCTTGCAATTAGCAATGTAATTCCTCACACCTGTGCTGTAAAGCATCCTGGTTTGCCCTACCCTCTAAAGATATCTAATATTAAGTGTATACTATGCTACAAAAAATGGCATCTGTCTTGGCCTGCCACTTGAGTACACCCTGAGTACAAGTTGGAAAGATGACACAGATCAGATGAAGGCCCTAAAGACTTTGCATCATGAATGTTCAATAACAAATAGAGTCTTGGAATTTTTCTAAGAATAAAGCTGATGTGAAAAGAAACCAATTACTGGGAATTTCTTAACCACGTTACGTATGTTGTGTAAATCCATCCAGGTGAAGTTGATTACTGGAGAACAGTAACTTTATTTGTCCCACTATCTACTGCACTGGGGAGTGCACTAGAGGAACCTGGGCTCCTAATGGGGAAGGTCCTCAGGGCTACCCCTGCTGCTATCTGTCACAGCAGCATCTCATGGGTACCTGGAGGAGCAGTTTGTTACCATCACGGTCACCATGTGCAATTCAGAAGTCAGCAACTATTCATTGATGCTATGTGCATTGTGAAATCCAGGTGAGAGTTCTGCTCTTGGAGATGTGCTCTTGGAGATAAGTGTTCGCTTGTTTCCGGTTGCTGCCTGCAAGAGCATCGTGCAGGTGGTAGCCACAGGAAGTCCCCACTCCTGGAACTGCCTCTAGTGACTGAGATCGAACCTCTGCAGAGGCACCGGGAACCCCAATGGACAACTCCAAGCCAATTGGGTCCATTCCGGGATGGCTGGCTCTGCAGAGCATAACTGCATAGATTAGATCTGGGAAAAAGCAGAGGCAAGAGCAAAAATGGAAAGTTTATGTGGCTTAGATGAGTATGAATACCAGAGAGGTTGAACTTACATATCAGTATAACTTACTTTCTTCCAAGAATATATTTCTTGACCCCTGACTGATCAGTTGAGCCTCTTTTTTATTCTCACTCATTTGGTAAAATTCCCAGGTTATTACAGGTGATATCCAGGGACACAGCATCCTCGGTTACACTGTTGTATGCTTTACTGCTTCCAATAAAACTTGTACAGAGTTTACAGGCTGAACTTGAATTGTGCCCTTAGAGGAAGCATCCTGAACACCTTGGTTCTGTATTTTCATCCCACAAGATGAAGATCATCCTCAGAACTACCTGAATAACAAATGAACCCCTTGCATCATTTCTCTTACTTCTCCATTTCATAATTTTTCACATATTTTTTCCTTCATCATGTCCCAAGCCTTTCTGTTTATTTATCTCTCCAATTTTGGCATATGCATATACCTCAGCATGGCCCTGTCTTGAACTGCTGATATCTTATGCTATACATGCTTCCCATCTTGCTGGAGTGAAAGTGGTAAAAGAACAGAATGCATTTTTCTGAGATGTCATGTAACATAAGATACGCAGATTGTCTCTGATTGGGAAGAAGAGATTATTTTTCCTGTCAAATACATATGCTTTATGTACACTGCTTGTTAGAACAATGTTCAACAAACGTTTGATTTTTAAAGGCTGGAATATTCTGCAAGCAAGTTTTGAATTGGAAATCTCTGTCTATAGGAAGAAAAATGAAAGTACTACACAGCATATTCTGTTATCAGGTCTAAACACGGGTAGCATGAGGGGTCAGAGGAAAATTGAGAAGCAGAGACTGCCAAGTTTGTCTGTACAACATTGAGTTTGTGCTTTTTTTCTTGACCTATGTGGTGGGATGAGGGGAGGGAAAATGCACAGTAGCAGTGCCAGCCCCAGCGCCAGCACCAGGAGATGGGAGGGACCGTTGTTGGGACGCAGTGGCTGTGTGCAGGCTCTGTGATATCCATAGGATTTACCCAATCTGTTCTTGCAGATGTCCGTTTTATGCATGATTTACCTGGCTCAACACGGCTCCTGCTCCCTAGCCAGCGCTGCCAGCTCCCACATTGGAAAGCGGCGGTGCCCCACATCTCTTCAGCCCATTACTGCCCCAAAATGGGAGGACAAGGCCTCTGAGATTTTAGTCTGCTTTGTTGTTGCTGTTGTTTCTTTTTTAATTTACTTATTTTCCTGAGTTTTTCTCTAGAGCTCTGAATATTTGTAGCAGAATTTTTTTTGATCTTTTTTTCTTTTTCCGCCAAAGATTGAAAGTAAACAAAGGAGGCAAAACACAAAAAAAATGTTATTTGAGCCAGACACTGGGACAGCACATACACTTGTCATCCCTCCATGAAGCATTGGCTATTAAAGATGTAATATTTCCACTATATCTCAATTGCAGTGTAACAAGACTGACTCTGAGTGAGTGCATGCGGCCTACCTTCTGTGAGCGTTTTCAATATACTTCAAAATATCATATTATTTACCAGTTGTACTACTTCCTAAAGAACATTTTCCCACAAAGCAATCACAGTGGCTTCGGAGGCTTTAAAGATTTCCTAAGGAGCCACTAGTGTCTGTAAGATGCCCTTGGGGTTTCTGTTTTGCACTGTGATTGTGCAGTGTTTTATTTCTGTCATAAAATGCATACAAAGGGGACGGAAAGAAGCAATCTTCTGCAGCTGGAAACCAAATTACAGGACTCTCTTATAATAAAGAGAGATTTTCCCCAAAGTGACACAGTGGGACATTAAGGCTTTGATTTTGATCCTACCCAAATGAACAAGAAAAAATTCCATTGAATTTTGTAGTGATCAGACTCCAAAGGAGCTACTTAAAATGTTACTTAGGTGATTCATGAGTGTGGTTTTCTACATGTTCATTAAGGGTCATCTTCATATATATATATATATATATATATTTTTTTTTTTTTCCTGGAAGCACAGAAGAAATATTATCTAACTTTGTGATTAAAGCTGTGTGGTGACATGGCAGCTGTATCTCTATGATTCTGCTGATGTACTTACTCAGATAAGCTTTATATTAACAAGATTTCACAAACAAGGTTTTGTTATCTCTACTGTTGATAACTGTCAGTACACACTAGAGCTGTTATAATATTCATGCAATCAGCAAATAAAAAACTAGACTTCAGTGCTGACATTGTGTCTATTCAGGATCCAAGCATTATCAAGAGTATCTGCCTTTCAGAAGTACTTCCAGAAAAGAAAGAAAAGAGAGAAGGAAGAGTTTCTGAGGAGGAATCTCTAGCACAAATCCTCAGATTCTTTTTGGAGAATAAAATTGCATGTGTTGGTAAGATTAATGCTATGTGCACCGTATTATATTGGTGTGACTCACATTTAGGAAATTCAGCTTCTGTGGCCAATTTTACAGAAGTCTGTATTTCCTATTTTGCCACTCCATGGGTACAGATGGAACTCATAGAACAGAGCTCATCTGGAGAGGCAATAAGAATTTTGCAATGATAATTTTAAATATAAAAAAAATTATAGTTTAACATAATGCAAGGAGAAAGTAGCTGTAATTCACCTAGCTTTACCTTTTTTGCCTGTGTTAAATTGTAAAGTTGCTGGCAAGCCAGCTACCTCTGAGTTATATGTAGAAGTTTATAGGATAGTTAATGAATCTCAGAGTTCTGCTCCTTGAACTATTTTGCAAAGCCACAGCTGTTTCATTGTAAAGCCTGACCCAGCTAGTGTCCATTCTCTCATTCACTACAATGGACTTCAGAAAATGTTAATAATCATAAATTGATATGGGAGCAATCATACATTTAGTTGATAACTGGTGAAGAAGAAATGAGCTAAAATAGAACTAATGGCTTGCCTTGAGAGACTTTTATAGAAAAAGATCATTCTTAAATAAAAACTGTCAAGAATAGGTCCTCCAAATTTGTGATAATCACTCAGGTTGGCAGAGTCACTTTGCTTTTCCCGCAGAAAGTACATGTAGTTTGCATATGTCAGGTATAAAATCACAATACGGGATAAACCAAACAACTGATGAAGCTAACCTTTGAAAGAAAAACAGGAGCCTTTTAAAAGCAGTCTCCTGAACATCCGCAGAAGATAATGATTTTGCAATTAATTTTATTAACAAAATTCTCGATAATACTCTCAAACCCATAAGTTCATAAGCGCAGCTTTCATGCAGACAAGCAAGGCTAACCTGCCCAGTCCTGATCCTACCCCTCCCAAGTCCTAAGTATTTCAGTAAAACTCAATAAGATCTCTATCAAACATAGCTACTGTTGCTGGTTTTTTTTGTTGTTGTTTTTGTTTTTATTTAACTCCTGGCAACTGCTTTATCACTTGCATTTGTCTTCTGTTGTAGTCTTTATGTATCTGCGTGTCCATCACTGCCAGCCTGGTGCTGGGCTCTCAGTACTGTTTATCAGTTGTTTTAGCTCACTACTTTGAATCACTGCATATGAGATCCTGCACTGCTTTCACATAGAAGCCAAAGGCAGTGGATGCATACAAACTGACTTGCTCTGATGCTCTGCTGCTTAGGGGTGGGAGGTCTTGTCCCCCCTGCCCTCTCTGCCCCTGCAGTCCCTCATCTCTTCTGCCAACACTGCACTGGCTGGGCTTGCCTGTGAGCCATCACCTAGCCAGAACATCGCATCCTTTTGCTGGGTGCATTTTCCACCAAGCTATGTAGTTGGGCAGCACAGCTAGTGCAAAGCACAAGGCTGGAACATATAACAGGGAGCATGGAGGAAGAGAGTGAGGCTTCCCCTTTCCAGTGGCAATAAGATCTTATGTCAGCTCACTGCCTTGTGGAAATGCACCCGCAGGCATCTAATTGGTGCTATAATATCTTTCAGTCTACTGCTTTCTAAAGCTGTGTTTTGTTAGGGTTGAAAACAGCCAGCACCAGAAAGCAGGCTAAAATTGATGTGCTTAGACTAAAGCTGCCAAGAAGGAGAAGCAGCACACCCCGAGAGCTCAGATGAGAGCTTCTGTTTGGCATCATTAATGTCAGACACCCTTCTGCAGATACTTCAGCAGAATTCCACAGGGAACGCAACAAAATCTCGCATTATTATTTTTGTTAAAACCACGGAATTAGTCTAGAATGGCTACAGCGCGCAAATGGCGCAGCCCCGTCCTGGTGCCGTTCAATCAATTTAATCACCTGCATGGCTGTGTACAGCCTTGCCTCCACTTGGCTGCTACAGCTCCATGCCCTAGTTTAGTCCAGAGTGTGAATCTCTGCTTCAGGGGAATGATTATGCAGTTTACATGAAACTCCACTGCATAAATAACAGGTCTCTGAGGCAAGGACTAAACTCCAAGGATCATTGCTACTTAGTATCTGAATCTCAAGCCTACATAAAGCTTTTTTTTTTTTTTAGTTTTATCCTTCTACCAATGTTCATGGAAGTACTCTATGGAGAGTGAAGCACCCTGAGAGAGAGAGATGGTAGGTCCCTTCACCTCATGTAGGCTGTATGCTGCTGTCTGTCTGGTACACACTGAACAAAGAGTTCAGGTCTTCGCAGTCAAAACTGGGAACTCATCACGTTGCTCTAGCCTCAGGCAAGTGCTCTCCTTGATAAGCAACGAGTAAGCAGGGATATACAACCATCTGCTCTAAAAGAAAACAGAGTCCAGCCATATATTTTGTGAAACTCCACTCTCTATGGAGCGTTGCTGGAAATGTAAGGGCATGATGGGGAGAAGTGAAGTCATAGCTCAGCTGAGATGAAAGTCCTTCCTGCAGCCAGTCTTGGTCTAAAAGAGGAAAACTGTAAAGGTTGTACATTATCACATGGTATTCTGGGGCAAACATCTTGATGAGCTAGTTACTGCAGTTTCTGGAAAGCTATTGCATTCATGTACTTTATTAACAACTCTGGTTTTGATTGCATGATATGTTTGCTGCTCAGTAATTGAAGATGTAAATCACTGTTCAAGCCTCCAAAAATGAAGTGATCTTTAAGTAATTAAGAGTACAGTACTCAGTGATATCTGGTCTGCTGAGACATAGGAAAAGTAAATTTCAACACCACATGTAACATTTCTTTAACTGTCTGTCTGGAGATCGTGGGGAAAGAACTGGCTTTTGCTTAGGCTGAGTTCAGATCCAGACTTCCAGCAGTGCAACCTGGGCATAACATGTTCACAGGAAGTATGATGGCCTGCTCTCCAAATAGCGTTTCACCTAGATGTTTTTGAAAATGCTAGCAGTATCAGTGAAAATTAGCTGAATTTGACCACTGAATTTACCTAGAAATATTCAAAAACTGCTCTTTTGAATATATAGAGTAGGGGTAGGAAGAGTATGCTAACAGTCAATAAAATTGGTCTGGACTAAGCAAAGTCTAACCTTTCTGAAAAGGAATTCATCCACTTTGAGACCTGACTTGTCATCAGAGCAGACCTGTGTCTGTTTCTAAACAGGCATTCAGATCAAAGTTAGATATCATAAGACCTAAGTCAAAAACATTTACCCTGAGAATAGAGTTTGGAACACAAAACAGGACTGAAGCTACGGGTTTAGATATCTAGGGCCCCAAAGAGCAATCTAGAAAACTTTCACATTGTGTGGGGCATTACTAAGAGCTACCTATTAGAAACTGCTGAACACATAACTGTATTGGAACCTCAGTCCTCTCTGGAGATTAAATGCCAGACTGAATCAGGTTGGAAAAAAGGCACTCCTGCTCCCTCCAGGCTCCACAGTCTGCAGTGTATTCCCAAGGATATCTATCAAAAGTTTAAAAAGTTTAACTTTGCAGAAATCTCAACTTTGGTGCAGAAGTACTATGGCTCAATTCTCTGCTCTAGGTATGCAGATAAAAACATGCGTTTTGCCCTTCCTGTGCAGCACAATAAGTGTGCAGAAGTTCAGAAGGCAGAAAAATTAGCAAGGTGGGGCATAAAACTCAAGCTGTAGCAGATAGCCTGTCTCTCAAGGGATGGAAAATCAGGGGAGGGTCAGGAGGTGTTAGGGAAAGGCTCTGCACCAGAGGATGGTGGGCACGGAACAGGCTCCCCAGGGCAGTGGTCCTGCTGTCTGAGACATAAACTTTGTCTTCTAGGATGTCTCCTGCAGCTAAGGAAGGGATACTAGTCACCTACACTCTGGCCAGTGGTTTCCATGCAGCGGTGAGAAGACATTGGGTGCTCAGCAGGGTCACAGCAGGCCCAGCTCACAGAGGACGTGGTGGGTGGCTCTCCTGGGGTTGCAGACACAGCCACAGCTTGTTTCCCGAAAGGCCAAAGGTGTCCCTTGGCACAGGCAAGCTTTCATATTGCATTTCAGTCTACAGTGGAAAAGGGGGGAGAGTTTCTGATTCGGAAATGATATAGAAGCATGGCCTTTTAAAATTTATCTTTTCTTTTTATGTCAGTATGTCTTATTTAAACTTGTGGTCCATGCTATCTTGTTTGAAAGCGATGAGTTTCAGAGCTCTGCTGTGCAGCTTTGAAAATTTGTCAGAAAACTGAAGACGTAGCTGGAAGCTTGTTTTTGGCTGTCCTTCGAAGTTTTTTGTAAGGTTCAATTTCATGTATTCATAACAATTTTATTTGTTTCCTACTGAGTGACAGGCTAGACATAAAAATATCTTTGAAAAAAAGTACTTTTTTTTTTTTTTGATATGAATGGAGGTTATTTTTTTCTTTGGGTTCCTTAGGTAGAGCCAAAAATTCAGACCATTTTAAGGTAAATTTCTAATGGTAGCATGAGAAGATTGGAAGAGAATATTCTTGAGGCAATTTCTATTATCAGTAACATAATTTTTTCTAATAGAAAATGTACACATATTTTGTGCTGCACTTCTTGCAACAGATCTTGGAACTGCAGAAGGCAAGGGCACTGTATTGAAAAATACATTCATGGAGAGGACAGTACTAGAACCCCATTAGGAAAGAACATTTTAAATATGATTTCCTAATGCTGTGAAAAGCAAAAAATACTTTAAATGCAGTTAGATTTCTGTACCTCCTGTTGAATCAATCTCTGATCTTGTTAGGCAAGAAAAAAAATGCACCTGCCTTTGATAGGGTGAAATACTTCATCAGGAACAATTCTCTTGGCTGTTTGGAACTGGCATGAAAGTTTTTTATGCAATGTGTTGCTTGATTTAGTTTCTGGCATGAGGATCTCTTTCCCTTGGTGGATTTTCAGCTGCTTGAGAAGAAAGATGAGGGATTTTATCTTTGTGAAAAAAAAATCTTCCTCAATGAAACAAACTGGCAATTTCATCTAATTCCAGCTAGAATGAATGAGTCCCACTAAGATGCTAAACAAAAACAAACAAATAAGAAAAAAAATGCTTCAACTGTATTTATGTCTTGCATTAGCTTTCATTGGCCGGGAAAATATTTTCCTGAAAAAATAGAATCACCAGACAGCTTCATGCCCAGACTAGGAAAGAAATACTTAGACAGCTTTCAATTAGACTGAGCCTTAAAGCTTATTCTTGCATGTAATTGGACCCCAGACATACAGACGTGAGTCCTCCACATTTATGGCTGAAACAATGAAGTAACTTTTCTTAGAGCACAGCTCAACTAGCAGCATAAATGAACTTTAGTAACTACCTGCACACCTGTTTTGTATTCGTCTTAGTTTCTGCTTGTAGGTCCTTCTCCTTTTCTTCCACTACAGACTTTATCCATGATTTTCTCTGAACTGAAGTCTGCAGGTCTGGGTTAGATACTTGTATTCCTCTGTATTATTTCTTACACCTTTCAAGCCCTGTTGAATACAGTCATTAATATATGCATAAAACTTTGAAATTTAAGAGATACTTTTTCATCTTGGTCATTGGCGTAACATCTCTTCGGATAAATGGACAAACTTAGAAAATAATTCTCTAATGAAATGTTAAATCAAGATTTAAATCAAGTGGCTTAACCTGCCTCTTACCCACCTGCAATTAAATTTTAAAAATTCTTTAGAAAAATTACAAATAAGTAAAATGGGTAAACATTATAGATGTTGTTTTTGTCCACTTGGATGTAAAACATAGAAGAGCAAGTTTTTCCTCTCTATCTCTTTCCATTTAGTAGCAAGATTACTGCAGCTTATTATGCTTCATTATGTATTTAACAAAATTAGTAAACAAGTTCAGCACCTGAGTTACTGAAGAGGATCAGCACACATGTGAAACTGTTTAGGAGAAGTTATAAGTACATAAGTCCAAGTTTAAAATCTTTGCAGGAAGAAGAAACTCACAGTGAAGGAAACCTGTGACTCTCCATCATGAAGACACAGACATCATTTGAGTGAGAGGGCTACAATTCTGTAGGGTAACTAAGTAATTATGGTAAGGGTTGCTTCGATCTTCTCTATGTTCTACTAAATAAATTTGTGTCTTGACAAATGGGCCCTACTGTAGCCTCTCCTGAGGCTGAAAGGGATGCTTCAGCACTGGACTGGGAGAATGGCACCTCAGTGATCTCACTGGCTCCCTTCTGCTTCCACAAACTACTTGAAGATCCTAAAAATATCTACTGAAAACTGATAAAGATTAGTAGCTAGCCCTAAACCAAGGTTTATACTATGCCGAAATAACTTTAGCCAAAATCAAAACCCAAATTAATTTCCTTTTGCTTTGACTCCATCTTCAATGTGACAGGAATATCCCCCTGTACCCGATCATTGTGGGCTCTTTTCTACAGTGTCAGGAAACCTTCCAATGTAAACATTATAAATGTTTGAACATTGCTCATCTGTAAAAGTGGATGAAAAGCCTTACTAGCTAAGCCGCCTTTGCTGCCTTAATGGCACCCCCAGGTGCTATCCATCATTCAATAGGATAGATTGCAATATCAAACATGCCCACACCTCAAACCTTAAGGTCACTTCTGGTGCCTCCTGTCTCTCTCTGTGCTTCACTGTCACTACACACGATGCTGCAGGTATCTTGCAACAGCATGGTGCTTTCTCCTACAGCCTTCCCATGTTTCTGCTGCACAGGACTTTTCTGAACCATGAAGTGCTTGTGACCTACATCACCCCTTTCCATAACACATGACAGTAGTGCTTCCTCGCTATGGCCCTGAGCACTGAATGAAATATCAGTCCACAGATATATCTTTACTGCTTTAGAGGAGGCCAGCAAGGGGGCCATGGGACGAGCAAATGCACCTGGAACTGCATTGCTGGGGCATTGTTGATGCACTACTTGGGTGTCCAGTCCTCCACAGACACAGAGCAGGATTGCCCGTGGCCTACTGCACCTTGATTCTGTTTTTTTTTTTTTTTTTTTCAGTACTTTTCATTTGCAAAGTGCAATTGCTAAAGAATCCTGCCAGTGGTTACATGCCCCATGCACGTTCCATGAATTCACGTCACCCACAGGAGCATGAGCCATGTGCAGAGCAGTTGCCGCCTTCGGAGACCAGCTCAGGTGGTGCTAAGAGAAGTTGCAATGAATCTATAAAAGATCTGATAAAACTGATGACTGCATTATTGTCTAATTATTGTATGGAAAAAGGGCAGCTGTTCCAATCCAATTTCTATTTAATTGAAGCTCAAGTTTCTAAGACGAAGATAGCAATTTCCCTTACCATATCTTCGTGTTCAATGTATTGTGATCCTACAATGTTAAGTGTAAGGTGGAAGATGCTTTTTCTTTTCTCTGTAGTACTTTATAAATTCTCTAGGACTGCTGTATCTCATCTTGCATAACACAGCAGATGGGAGAGGGAACAGAGTGGGGCATAATCCAGTAACATCCTTTGGATGGTTGGACTGGCAGATTGCAGGAAACTGTGTTGATGGTACCTGCCAAGTCACCAATCAGTTTGAATCAATTAATTGTCAAACTGGCACACAATTCTTAGCAGGAAACTCCATGCCTCATTCTGGTTGGTCTTCTTTGTTTTTCTATTTTTATCAGTCCAATGTCACTTTTATTTTTAAAGAATATAGCTTTCTTCTTTTGTATGAAGGTTCATCCTTTTTGTTTACTGACATCTTGAATATCCATTCTTCTTGTAACTCTGTAGATCATGCATTAAAGTCAATGCAGCCTGATTTTGCTAGTGTTTAATGTTTTCTGGATAACACATTGTTTTCAAGATGTGAAAATATTATTCAAGAGAAGACGTGCGAACAGAAGTTAAAGTATCAGTGACAATCTTATCAGAAGTTAAAATAACACTGACAATACTGGAAAAGAAAATGTTTTATTTCTGCATTAGCAAAATCCTGTAGCCAATACACTTAAAAGTTTAATTGTCTGTTTTTGCACGTGTGCTTCAGTTCCAGCAGTAATATTGCTGTTGGCTTCACACAAATGACCTTGCTTATGTCTTCATATTTATTCATGGTACAAAGCTACTTTATACTATACAAATGTAATTTGCACATTGCTAACAACATTTAAATTAAATATGGTTTGTGGCAGAGGCAGTTCTTTCCTTGGGGACAGAAGGGTCTATCCCCACCAATTTTATTTCTGCTGGTTAAATCTTTCTGAGCCTTATTTCCTCCAGTGCAGAGGAAGTGTCAGCCCCATACTGGCACTGCCCTGGTGCAGTGGGCACACAGGAGGTGCCCTGTGCAGAATTTGTGGGCATCCCCACGGCCTAAGAAACATTATAGCCACCCTTCAGTACATTATTTTCTTCTGACTTGTTTTCACACCAGGACTATCTCTGCTATGTGTCTCTGCCTTCCCAAATGACTGCAGAATTACAAGGCTCCATTCCCAACAGAAGAAATACTTCAGAGCTCAGTGAGAGCACCCCACATTCTTATATTCTCTGTCACAAAATGGGGTAACACTGATTAAAGCTGCTGTGGCATGGACAGGGGCTAGCTGCCTGGCTGCACCATCTCTCCCAAATCCACCACATCCCTGCTAGTGTTGGGGAAAGAAGTAATGCTCTTCATAAGCACGTTGTGAGCTGCCAAGTGAGCGCTGTGTGAAGAATCACTTTTCGATGGGCTTGCTTGGCAAAAGAATACCTTTATTTTTCACAAGTAGAACTTTATTTAAGACGTCTTTTTTGTCAGTGCATGGAAGACACAGTATGCTTGTAGAAACTGAGGCTCGGCCTGTAGGAAGCAGGTGTTCCCTTCCAGTCCTGTCTTGCCATCAACGGTGTCAAGACATATGTCATCGTGCACAGAAAGGTAGGCTGAGCTGGAGCAAAAACGCATATGTAACCAGCTAAGTTCGCTTTGAAAGGAAAAGAGTTGCAAATGCTTCAGAAAAGAAATGAATGTTAAATACTGAAGCCTGTGCAATATCTAGGAGAATCTCATAACCTGTGACAGTCTTGAGGATTTGCCACTGAGTGGTAAGGGACAGATATTTTCCTCCATTGAGGAAGGACAGGCATAGACCATCGCCTTTAATGAAGATTTGCACACCACTTTTGATCCAGTGTCTCCATTTCTCTAAAAGGAACCAGAGCATAAAAATTAGATTTTATGTAATTTTCATGACAATAAAGGAAGGCAAATATTGGATGTCTCAGGATCCGGTGGTGATGACAATGAGCATGGCATCTCTTCACACAAAGTTAACCCATCAAAGAAATTCTGAACACATTTGAATTAGCAGAGTGGGTTCAGACCAGAGTAGTAATCTGCGTTGTGTGGCCACAGTGGATTTGGTCTCGTAGCATGAGCCCTGCAAGATGGTGACCAAGAAGGGACCTCAGGTAGCCTATGCATAAATTCACAAACACACATGTGTTGAGGAGATGAGAGCACCGTCTGCACACACAAGCAGAGTTTGAGTGCATAACTTTTCCCAGAGACAAACACTCACTTGCCCAAATATAGAAGTGGATATGAAATGCTATTAATTTTTAATGGTTTAACCCAAACCTCAGGGGTTTTTTGGATACTTGCCACATTGTTCCCATATCATTACATCATTCAATAATCTTAAGTGAAATCTATTAAAAGTTACTTTGTTTTGGATAGACTTCACATTTCTGTACAAAGAATATTTTCAATGATGAACCAAGTGTATGGTGACTCTCTCTATACACTTGTCCAATTAATTTTTTTTCTAAACTTAAAAAAAAAAAAACCCAACAACTTGCATCTGTGTAGTTCCTGTTATGCTTCAGTGTCATTTTGATTATACTACAGAAGTAGCACTGGCCTTCCTTCAAGTCTAGGTGAGAAGCTAATTGGTTTCAAACTGTTTTAAATATGCTGAAGTTATAATTGTCAATTATTTTTCTGGAACAATAATACTTTCTCAAATTGAACTCTACTTTGTTAAAAAAAAACTTTAAAAGCTAAAATAATTAAACATCTAAAATTATCCTCCTTGTTTTACTCTGCTTTCACATTTTCAGTCCTTTGGTTTCTGACCTCCAAAACCTGTTAATTCTGATCAGCTTTTTTTCTGAATTTGTGGAGTGTGCTGCGTTCTCTTCTTTTAAGTAACCATTGTATTAATGCATTCTACATGGCTTAAAGTTACTTCACAAGTTAGTGCCGACAAAGATGTGGCAATATCATTTGATATGCTTGTTATTCATGCTTACTTTTAATGTCTTCTTACTGATCTAATCAATAGTTTTAAAGCAGCATTGCACCATGTCTGGAGCCATCTCTCATCTAACATTGCAAATTCTTTTTAATAGATATTCAAGGCTAATGTGCTGATATAAATTTAACAATAGAAATGCGATAGAGCTGAATGCATACAGAATTACCTTCAGATTTCACTTAAAAGTAATACAAAATTACTACCCAGTTTCAGAAATGCTTTTTTTGGGGGGGGGAGTTGACAGAGACATGTTATCAACGTTATATTATATGTATGTTTGTGGCAACATCACATTCTGAACACGTCTGGTTACTCTGAGACAGCAGTCTTTTAGTATTCTCTGGGTAATATATTGTTGTCACAGAACATTTATCACTTTTGGTACATAATTATCTGTAAAATAGGGATTAAGATTTTGTTGGATAAGGCCCAGCCTTATGTGAAATCAGAACAAGGGTCATTACCTTTAATGCCTTTTTATCTCTTTGGATGCTGAAACAATTACCGGTTGGAAAGGAGAAGGACTGGGAGTGAGAATGGGCATATTCCAAGGTGTATGAGACATCTGTTTCCCTGGATCAGTGTAATAGATAGAAAAAAGACAATCAGGAGATTCAACCAAAAACTAGCAGTTAATCCTCCTCGAAGACACACAGCAAAACCCATTGTAGGGAATGGAGCTTGGGCTGGAGAGGGCTGGGATGCTGATGGAGCAGGGAGGCTGGGTTTCCTAATGGAGGAGGGTGGATTTCCTCAGCTGCTTATGGCCAGAGCTTATGGACAGTTTTATCAGTGTTAGATTTCAAAAGCAATTTACTGTTTAACAGGTGGAAAAGAATAGCTTTGATACCAAAGCCTGGGGGAGATATCTTTGGTTTTGGAGGTTTTTTTACATGAAAAACATTTAGGAATTAGGAGTGTTAGGAATATTGCATTCACCTTGTCAGATAAGATTAATCTAGTGTAAGATCTGTCCATCAACGGTGCCCAAAACTGATATCTGATACTCCTCAAATAGGTCTTGGATGTATCTGTAACCACTGCTCACCCTGACCCCAAGCAGCCAGACAGCTCCTTTCCTGTCATGCAGGAATTTATGTTCCTCATATATTTCTATTCTCTCAGTCTAACTACAGATATTTTACTGAGGTATTTTTGTTTTATTTCAAATATTTTTTCCAGCCTTCTTTAAACCTTACTAAACTCCTATATTATTAGCTGTACAGCTGAGTTGGTGTCACTGCAGCTCAGTATGTTTACTTAAAAGGACGTGTTAAAAAAGATGCTCATGAAGCCAGGCATGCTCCTCTAAAAAGCTGGAGCACAGACATCTGATCCTATTCCCATTGACATCAGTGGGACAGTGGCTGGTGCCGTACATGGGAAGAAGAGGAGATCCTGCAGGTGTGGGTTGTTACAGCTTTATGCTCCGTGCCATGAAGTTGTGATCAAAGCCTGAGGTGCGCAGTGCTTGTGAGCAAGATCCAAGAACCAGCTCACTGTGCTGTCTATGGGAACAGGCTTTCTGGAGCACATAGATGGGAAAAGGGAACTCCATTTGCCTTTCCCACAGAGTGCCATGAAGCCAGAATAAATGCTGTAAAAATCAAAATCACAGCTACCAGAACGCCCCCGACAGAACGACCTGACAGAGTGTACCCGCTAGCAGAAGGTGTGCTGTAACTCAGGGCTTGGGGAAGAATGGGCTTGGAACAGCTTTTCTTCCAGTTCAGTTCAAAATGTGCTTAGTGACTTCAGAGATCAGGCTGCAAGACCAGAAAGAAAACAATTCCTTCCCCAGGTCAAGAGCATGAGCTGCAGCAGCAGCCTCTGCTTATTCATTCTGCCAACACACCGCCAGCCTGACAAGGAGAGGCCACATATTGAGCAGTGCAAATAATAACTCACTTTCCACACCAATCCATTTTTTGGCTCCTTCACTGAGATTAATATTTCTCCCATGTACTTAATAGCATCTTTAACTACCACAACAAAAACAGCTTTATGAATACCAGTAAACAAACCTCCAGCCAGGTTGTCAGCTACTGCAGTGGGTTTGCAGGAGGGACATCTGTCCAAAGGCAACCTGACCGTCTTGTTTTCTACAAATGCTCCTTATTTTGCACTTGCCATGGGCAATGGGCCAGAACCCAGCACAATGCTTTAGTAGCAAAATAGCCCACACTTCTTTGCATAGAATCTATGCATATGTTTTTCTCCCAGGCTTCATTTTCATTATCCAAATGATATTCAAATACATTTCAGACCCCTCCATAGTCATAGCCCACGAATAAATTAAAATCTTAGCTAAGTATATCCTGAAACTGGAACCTAGGGCACAAATGTAAATCTCTTGGATCAGAACACAGACCCATTTCCAAGTCCAAAACAATAATGGAACCATTCCTCAGTTAAGACATGGTTACACTCACATAAGAAAAGCTATTTCTTCCTTTGTGAAAACTTTGGCTTTTGATGGCATGAATCTTAGCTCTGATTTCTACAGTTTGAGTCTGAGCGATTCTGAAACATATGCTGTGAAGCGCAGAATGGGGAATCTGACCCTCCACTCCAGCACTTCTTGCCTTTTCCTCTCCCTAGCATAATTTTCTGAGCCCTAGGGTCTCAGTTTGTGCACAAAGTGCCAGCTTTTCCCTCTTTTTCATGCCAGCCTCCATCTCTCATCTGTTCTAAATACAGGCTTGGCACTGGTTAATGCGCTTCGTTGAAGTGCATGTGTGTTTTAACTGGTATGCATTTTCTACTCAATTTCTCTACAGGAACATGCCAAACTGATTTAGATTCATGGAATCTTAGAATTGTTTGAGTTGGAAGGGACCTATAAAGGTCTAGTTGGACTAACTAGTCCAGCTCCCCTGAGGGCACAGGGACACCTACAGCTGGGTCAGGTTGCCCAGAGCCCTGGCCAGCCTGGCCTTGAAGGTCTCCAGGGACGGGGCATCCACCACCTCTCTGGGCAACCTGTGCCAGTGCTTAACTACACTTCGTGTAAAAAACTTTTTCCTTAAATCCAGGCTGAATCTCCCCTCTCTAAATGTGAGACCACTTCCCCTAGTCCTATCACAACAGACTCTGTTAAAGATCTGTCCCCTTCTTTCCTGTAGCTCCCCTTTAGATATTGAAAGGTTGCTATCAGGTCTCCTCAGACCCCTCTCTTTAGATTGAACAGCCCCAGCTCTCTCAACCTGTCCTCACAGGGGAGGTGTCCCATCCCTTGGATCACTTTTGTGGCCCTCCTCTGGACATGCTCCAGCAGGCCCATGTCCCTCCTGTACTGAGGACTCCACATCTGGACACCACAATCCAGGGGGGTCTCACCAGTGCAGAGCAGAGGGACAATTTGAAAGTGCCTGATCCAGGAAAGTCTTATTTCCCTTTCCACTCAGGATCTGGGATGCTATTAGAAGCATACTTGCGCTGGGATAACCAGATCTGTGCCAATACAGGTATCATCCCTGTGCTCATAATATTTTCTCCAGTTGGCAGCATCACTCCTTGCCACAACTCAGCCCCTGGCTTTGTCATATTTAGCATCTCTCAGACCCCACACTGGGGTCTCAGGCCAGACTGGACAGAGCCCACCAATCCTCTGTTGTATTCTCCAGGTCTTTTTAAAGGAACTGTAATCCATAGTTCAAATTTGATCTTCCAGCATGCCCTAAGGCTGGCTGAGCACATCCTTTCATCTTCAGTTTCTAATATGCCCATGTTTATCCTTGTTGTACAAGAAGTACTTGGCTAGACATAACTGTCAACTTTGCTGGAGACACAGTGTAAATATTTTGCACTTGTACAGCAGTGTGCTTACTGAAGGAAATTGTGCTACATACCAGTCTGTGCCGGGTTAAGAGAAAAAGCAAGTTTTCTCATCTCTTTGGAGCAGCTCAATCTGTAGTGTGGTGCATGATTTAGCAGCATTTGTGATGTTTCCCTGACTAATTCTTAAACAGGTCTCCTAGCAACAGACGAAGAAAGACCACAAGTACTTTACCACTGGAGAAACATCTTTGTAGTTTTGTGTTGCTTCAAGTATTAGGAGCCCTGCTTTCCCCCTTATGAATGTGAATGGAGGTCTCTGGCAGACAGTCACTTCCCTATATACATATTCCTCAGATAAGACATTGGGTTAGAGGAGCATCCCTAGGCATGAAAGCAATAAGAAAAGTAGAAAATCTCTTGAGATTCTAGCAACTTGATTTGAAAATAACAGTAATTACTTGGTTAAAATAGTTTTGGAAGGATGCCAAGTTTGATTTTAGAGATTTTTAGGATATGTCCTATAGCCTTAGTGGTAACTCACAGATGAAGAGTGAGAAAAGCAAGGCAAGACTCCTTTTGGACGGTTCTGCAAACAGAACCGCAATATTTGCAAATAATATCTGCTGTTACATAAACTATATGTAAATATTTTCATATTTGATCTCCCCTCTAATATGCTCAGAAAATCTGACGTTAGAAAGTCACCCATTTACATGTTTTATATGTGAAACAGAAGTAAGACTGCTGTGGAATAAATATAGCATTTTCATTATTTCCTTCTACTCCCCAGCCTATAAGAGCCTATTCCTTTAAAAATTAGGTACAGAGCCTACCAAAGAAAGAGTCATTAGCAAAAAAAGCAGCGTGTTTCACCGAAACACCAAGTATCAGTAAGACTTATCTGTGACTTGAATTAAAATGATAGCTAAAGGCCGCAGCTTTTGTGCATCCTTCTGGAAACACAAGAGTAGAGTCTTGGTGACAGATTTGTATTTGTGCTCAAGGAAACCTCCCATTGGATGTGCTGGGAGGAAGAAGCTGATATTTCCCTAAAGGCAGTAAGACAACTAGTCAACCCAGGGAAAAGATTCTTGGATTATTGGAAGCTATTAAATCCTTACTTAAGGGAGAGTACAAAGGAATCTCAGCACACCCACAAGGTATTTGTCCTCACTCCAGTACTAATCAAATTGTTGTTACAATGGATTTATTAATTTACTTCAGGATTAGATGCTTTCCTTAGATGTGTCTTCCTGATCTGGAAGCAAAATTAATGTAATACCATCATACTGTTATAAAAGTGGAAAAGGAGCTGAAGTGCTGAACAACAGAGAAATAAGAATAGTTGAGGGGCTACATCTTTTTAGGAAGGGAAATCCAACAGAACAGATTTGTTTTCCCATAAATTAGATCTGTGGAAGTGGGATTTCATATGAAATTAATCCCAGCCTTAGAGTGAATATTCTGTGTGCGTAGGTTGTTGATTACGGAGAGATTTGCAAGATTGAGCTCTCATCATACATACCTTTAAATCAAGCCTTGAAAGCTAAACATTGAGTTGCTGTCACTTCTGAGGAGCCCAAAGTGTTTCTGCAAGCAAGAGGGTGGGATGAGCAGGTTTGGGATGCCCAGTGCTGGGGAGCAGGGAGGGGATGCCGAGGATGGCCATCCCCTTGTCATCAGCTTAGCCACCTCCTGGGGCAGATGTTTCAAAAATACAAAGTCTCAGCTCCCCTGTTTCCAGTTCTCAGCTTTCTGCTATCTGTGCTGTGAGGAGGCAGTTCTCTACTCCGAAAAGCAGCTTGACAGATTAAATGTCTGTTAGAATATCCATCATTAATATGAAGTCTTAAAAGTATGTTTGTTTTGGTTGTATTTAGGAAAACTAGCAGACTAAAATTCCAGCTGCTCAGAATATGCCAGCAGTAACTGCAACTGCAGGCCTCTGAAAATAAACTGCAGAAGCCCCATTGATTTATAAACCTGCCCGCTTCTGCGGCGCAAAGCTCAGTCTCTGTCTTTCACCACTGGTTCGTTATTGGTGCATCCTCTTATACTTGTTTGCTTTTTATTCTCCAGGTCTGGGCATTCCAAAATGCAGGGCCAGTGCCAGAAGAAGCTGCCATCCTCAGAGAGCCTGAGCTCTGTCAGCAAAGCCCTGTTACACTTTTCTCTTGCTAGTGGGATACCTTTCCGACGAAATACGGGGTGCAACTTTTACAGCCAAGCCCGCTTTATTACAGCAGTAACACCCCTCTTTTCTCAAAAAAGTTATTTCAGAAGAAAAATGGTAGTGTGGTTTCCATATGCATTCAGCAGATGGCATCAATTAATCCATCTCCTAACTCAAAATGTTAATATTTTATAAGAATGAGAGAACATTCACTTATTTTATTCCCCTTCCCACAGGCATAGACTTAAAAAATATTTCCTAACTTATCTTAATTCATATCTCCTATTTCATAATTACCGTTTTACTATACTTTCTGCCCCTGTCATAGCTTAGTTGTGTTTTTGAAATTTAATAAAATAATAATTAAATTCCAAGGGTAACACCTCTGGTTATCTCTTTATAATTAAACTTTACTTTTTTTCTTCAGAAATATCTGAAAGAAAAAGGCAATTTCTTGTAAGAATGCATGCATATCATTTGTGTGCGAGTTGGATGACTGAAGTGACTTTGGCAGGGAATTCAGAGGAGAGGCACTTAATGCATTCGCATCATGGCTTTGGAGGATTTTTCTTGTTTTCATTTGGGATTGGTTAGCTAGTTTCAAGAGGTCCCAGACACATGCAAAGCACAAAACTTGAGAGGTTTGTAAGTCTTCTGTCTTGAACATTGTTTTTGCTGTGCAAGGTATGCAATACAAATCCTTTTTTCACCTTCCCTTACAGGCAGACTGAATTATGCTACTGTTTAACATAACTCAAAATTTTTTCCTGTACGTGTTCAAGGAGGAACTATCAATATTTGCATAATGGGGTAACTGGATTTCCCCTGAAAACCCAGGGCAAAATCTAAATCTCAGTTCTCTGAAGTGGATTGAGATACAGTTAGTACCTATTACTATGGTGAGAGCCATGCCTAGGCTGCCATTCTCCTGAGGAAACAACCTTTCTTCGCTCAAGGCAAGGGTTACTTGGCATCTGAATTTTACAAAGGAAAAAAAAAAAAAACACAACTCTCTCAATATTTCAGAGTTTACATTGACAAAATTGCTCTTAATATTTTATTGGACTATCTCCTCACTAGATGGCTTGAGGCTGTTTTCCTCAAAATAAATAATGGTCAAGATTTAAAATAATAGCTTTTTATTCAACGATTATTTGCAGTCCCATTATTAAGTCATGAAACTTGAGAATATGCAAAGAGGTGATTATAACTTTGTCAGTGTCAAGCAAGGTGTCCGGTGGAGGAGTTAGCTGGGCAGATACATCCCCAGCTGTGACAGAAGTGGCAGCAGGTATGAGAGAAGATCAGAAGATCGTTTTAGTTTATCAGCAATGGAAAGTGATATTTGAAGTGCTGTCAGGGATGAAGAGCAAAGATGATTGTGATGATAGAGAAAATGATGAGTTTCCCAAAGCTGAACTTAATACCAGTGCAAAAATGACAAAGAGTAAATAATAATCAGTGCATGCATTGAAGGCAGGGTGATGTGTTTGTTCTTGGTTCCATGGAATAATTGTGAAAGTAAAATGGGCTGTTAAGTATTACACATCAATGTTTCCCATGTTATTAGATTACAGTACTCTCCCAGAACCTGATAACAGTTCAGAGTTCCTCTCCTTATACAAACCATGACAGCTATACAACACTTTAGGTTTAATTACTTTAGCTGAAACTGTTCCTTGTACAAAGGTTGTTTTCAAATTAATTAATCTGCTTCCACCATATGTCAGAATTCTCTTTAGTATCTTTCATGATTTTTCAGACATGAACAAAACTCATCCAAGACCCATATGTCTATATATTTCCTTTTGCTTTGCATTTGTACCTTATTCTTTTTCTAAATACGCAGTGCTTTTATTTAACCTTTAATTGAAAAGCCACTTATAAAAATAAT
>VXAV01005796.1:400686-434758 GCA_013399715.1 Alectura lathami | reverse complement strand
CCGGATAGAGGAGTGAGAACAGAGGAGGCACAACTGAGGTACAAGATAATTAGTTTACTAAAACAGCAAAGGGATGCAAGATAATACAATGTGAAAGGAATTGAGAGCAATAAATCTGACATATTGGAAAGTACGCAAGTGTCTCCTGACCTATGTGTGTCCACAATGGCAATCAGAGGCGAAAGAGAGCAGGGACAGAGGCGAAAGAGAGCTCCTGGAACCCGAAAACCACCTGGGAAGGGACAGGAGCATTCTGGGGGCTGTGGCTTCCCCTTAGCAGCCCTCCCACCTGTGTCAGCTTATTACATGATGTCATGATATGGAATGTCTGCAAAAAAACATGACAAGAAGATACCTCAGAAAAACATTTTGGTGAAATACTGCCAGGAATGTTTTATTTGTTTCCTATTTTGATGACATGACTTCAATAGCAAGGATGTGTTGGAAAATATGATTAGCGCTGATCTTGTTAGGAGTTAAATTAATGGGATGGTGACTGGTTGCAGGAGCCTTTTACAAGAAGAACAAAAAAAAGTTGTCAAATTACGCATTGCATGGGTTAAACCATGAGCAAAACAACTCAGGATGAACTGAGTATCTCAACACAGTATCTCAAGATATATGTTGGGTAAAAACAGTCCAAACCGTTGCCTTTGGTGTTGTTAAGTAACCCAGTCAAAGCCTGCAAAGAACTGAATGATGGAATTGTGCAGTTTTCACTCAGTCATCTGCATGATGGGGTTGGGTTGAGATATCATGGAAACAAATGAAGTCTGAAACAGCTGTCTGCCTGCATATCCTATACATAATGCAGACTCCATGAGCTCTTTTCCATGATTACTCCTATCTGAGCCTGCCAAACTGCCTCTGCTGTTCCTTCTCTAGTTGCTGTAGTCCTATTTTGACACTATTTCTGTTGTTTCCTGTACCTCCTTATTTACCCAGTTTGGATATTTTCTCAAAAGCTTGTCAGCTTTCAACAGATAAGCTTGCTATGGAACATACTGTATTTCAGTACCAGTATAGTCAGAAAGGAATATAACTAACTGTTATTCAAATACTAATATGCATGCCAGTGGTTGTAATGCTGTTTTTATAACAAATTAGGATGAGCTTTCTGAATCTGCTTTGATATTTTCTTCAAGATGGCAAGTTGTTTTCCAGAGAACTTCTACTTTGCACCAGACTGCTGCAGTGGCTGTATATGGCTTTTGGGTAAGTAAGAATGTGAGTATGAAAAAGAAGGATTAATAATCAAGCATAAATTATAGCAAAATATATTTGACCTGGGAGATGTTATAAGCCATGAGGCAAAAGACATAGGGGTCTTGACAGTTCACAGTCAAGCTATGCAATGCTTGTAACAGCACTGTTAGACAGTTCGTTTATATTCTCATAACTTCAAGTAGGTCTTCAGTAGAACATAAGTATCTCTCAAGTCCGGTATCTGCACAGCTGTGAATTTCATCAAGCTCTGATGTAGTTCTTGTGCATCTAAAGAAAGATCTTGTAAAACAGCAAAGAGCTCGGCTGTCTCCAGAAATACAGCAAAACCAACTTCTCTCATCATCATGTGCCTTCAACTGCTTCGTGTGGCTTTATGTGATGCAAAGGACCATAACCCCCCTATTTAGGGGTTGGAACTTGATGATCTTTGAGGTCCCTTCCAACCCAAGCCATTCTATGATTCTATAACCTCCTCCCACACATCCTAAAGGAAGAGTGTTTTGTTTTAAAGGAACATTTTAACTTTTCTTCACCATCTCCAAGGTGCATAAACAACATAGGCAAGTCATCCAGTCTTGGAACAAATTCATCTAGCCATGTTTTTACCACACACACATATCAATATCAAGAGAAATACTGTCTCAAAGTCAGTAGGTTTATATATGCATTCAGAAGGATTTAAGTTTATGTACTTGCTTCCAGAATTAGATGAGGACAATCAAAACTGTTTTCAGGTACAATTCTTTAATTATTTTTTCTTCCATGCTATTTCTGCAGTAATGTGCATTAGTGAGAAATGGAAATATTCTCTGCTGTACATTTACGCTGCAGCAAAGTCCTGCACCAATAAATGCATCCATAGACAGAGTGCATCAGTTTCCACTGTTCCACTGTCAAAAAACAAAACAGAACAAAAAGGGCAATGCTGTTGGTATAATTTTTCAACAAACTGAAGAAAAAAAGCCCATCATGAGAGAGAAATGATTCCTACTCTGTGAGAGATAAGAAGATTGCA
Organism: Alectura lathami; assembly: GCA_013399715.1. Lineage (NCBI taxonomy): Eukaryota > Metazoa > Chordata > Aves > Galliformes > Megapodiidae > Alectura > Alectura lathami. The sequence continues at coordinate 432,516 of VXAV01005796.1, read as the reverse complement.
AGTGAAGAATGCAAAAGAATTTCATTGACCTATTGTTTATTTAAAAAGAAAAAAGGCTTTCTCTAGAAGAACTTTAAAAATGTGTATATACAGCACATGCATACACACAGCGTTAATAGAAAGGCTAAAAAAGTTCAGCTGCAAGCAGTGGCTGGAAGTTATACCAGTGGGACCATTATCTCTCCGTATGAGAGTGGATGCATTGTAGTTGTCTCATTGCTTGTCAAGGAGCTTCTGAATGTCTGTAAAATAAAGAACAGAAATCCCTGTTAATTACAGCTGAAAATGGGAGAAATAAATCAGTAAGAAATAAAAGGAGGGGGATAATCAATGAGGAGGGAAGATCCTGCTGGTAGGATGCAATTAGACTTCAAGGAAAAGGACACAGTGCAATTGATCATATGATAGCTCCCTGGCTATTGTGAAATATTTTCTCCACTTGCTGTGAGGACATAAAAGTGGTAACCGTGTCAATCTTGTTGTCAAAGTTTCAAAACAACAGAAAGTTGACACAGATATTAGTAGTATATGAAAAAACAAGCCAACAAATCCACAAATAAGAATTGAGAATCACAGCATCTTTCCATTAGTCATTGGGAATGAGAGAAAATGCAATAACAAACCTATTGCACTGATGACAGTTTGTCTTAATAATTAACTTTCATGCACAGAAATAAAAGAAACATTATCTTTGATGATCTTATATAACAAAGCCAGGAAGGAGTGTGGACAAAGGCTTCTACTTACTGAGCTCAGCAGTAGACAATTAAAAATGTTTTTTTGATTAAAAGTCAAAGAATGAGTAAATACGCAAAATGGAGAATATCTGATAAGGCAGGAATAGACAAACACGTGATATTTCCTTTTCCTTAGAGAACCACAAGGCAGCATGTAGTTGACATGAATGCCTGCTTTTGAAGGGTGAGCCTTTGTGCCATGGGGTGAGGGATGGACCGCTTTGCAAGTCTGGGTGAAATGTTTCTGACCCAAGGCTCGTTCCTTTATGTTAGTTCACATTTTTAATATTGAATTCTCTTCTGGCTCTGGCAGGGGGTCAGGACACGACAGTGGTGATGCCAGTCAAAAATGTATTACATGTGGTCATCTCAAGAGCTTATAACTAATTTTCAGCTTAGATCACTATTAACAATTATTCCAAGCACTACAGGATTTTTTTGGTAGTAAATTGGATTAATCTGGTTTTCAACATCCATCAGTCCAATATGCCTTCTGGATTATTCTTCACATAAGCTCTGTATTTATTTATTTTTTTGTGTGTATCAGAGTCCTTCAACCCCCTGTGACATACACCCCCAAGAGACAATCCTGAAGGGGTATATGCTGGTCTAGGGCAGGATATTACAGGCCATAAAAAAGAAAGAAGAAGCTGTAAATTACTAATACGCTGACTGCCTTCCTCACCTTCACCATTGGGGCTCTCAGGATATATTGCTGCCATTGAATAGGTCACCTCTGAAACACAGAAATGTCCAGTGTGGTGTTCTTCCTGCAAGGCATATTCTCAGAGACTTGTATTTGTTTTGCTTTCTAGCAGGGAAGTTGCAACAGGTCATTCTGCCGTTCTTCTTGAAATTAAGGCTTTGAGCAGTTGAAAAAAGTCACACCTGAAATAATTCCCCTTCTGTAAAAATGGGGATAATACTTTCTTCACAGGGGTGTTGTACCTCTCAGTTAAGGGTTTGGCAATCTTTGACCTGTTTTCTCACTCTCTCTGTTCGGCTTGTGCAAGGAGCTGAATGTCAGCAACATCTTGGAGACCTTGGTTTTCTTTGAATTATCTGTTTAAATTATCTAGCAACAGATATTGCTAGATAACACCCATGGCTAGCCAGGCTGGAGAAAATGCAGCCTGCACCCCTGGAGCTGCAGCATTGCATTCACAACACGACCAATCTTTAAGCAACTATGAAAATGATTTCAAACATTTATTTCCTTTTCCTTCTCCTTCCCGTAAGATTCAAGCTGATGTGAATCTGGATTTTTTTTTCAGGTTCTTATTTTTCTGCATGAAATTGGACATCTGTTGACAGCTGGGCGATATTTCTTTGACAGGAATTTTTTCATTGGAAAGGGGAAGTAATCAAATTTAACAACCATGGAACATTTTAACAAATTTGCACTGGTTTCTCTAAAGATTTTGTGTTGAAAAACTTCATTAAAAGCAGTCAGATTTGTGTTGTACTTTGTAATGTAAAAATAATACCCTAGCATCTTGATGAGCGCTATTATAGTGTCATGGAAATGCATATGACCAAAAGATATTTAATGAAAAGGAGTTTTAACAGCATTAAATTTAGGTTAAAAAAAAATAAAAATAAAAAAAAAAACACTCATCTCTTACAGCATTCATCTCCTCAAAAAAAGAATACTCTCATAACAAAATTTTAATGTTAATTTCTCTACTATCAAGGGCTAGAGTAAGCTGCAGATCAGGCTGAAGACATCATTGTTTTTCTTTAAAAATGAACTGGAGAGGGGGTGCTGGTGTCATTTCTCCCTACTTCATATGCATGCTGCAGCCTTTCCAGCACCTCCATGCTGCAGCTCAGGCACACGCCCTGCCCTGCCTGTGCTTGCTGCCTGCTTCTAGAAACAGCAGCTGGAGCAGGAGGGTGGGGGTACAGCTTCCCTGGTTTACAAGCAGCCTTCTTATCGAGGGTTACTGCCTCTGTCATCCTACTCCGGTGTAAATCACAACCCCGGTAGGATATGCAGAGATGCTTCTGCATAAAACCAACCAAAGGGAGGGAAGAATTAGACCATTGTCTCTGAGGAGCTTCTGGTAATATGCATTTGCCTGTGGCAACAGTTTATTTTTCAGGTCACCTTTCTGCAAAATGTTCTTTCAACAAGTTTATTCTGTTTTCCCAGGGTTTGGAATACATTTGCAGCAGTTCAGGTGAGTCAGGACTCTCAAAGAGCAAGTGAGACACCCACACTGTCTCTGAACATCCCACTTTCAATATTCTTTCCTTCTGCCCAATTGCATATGCATGCATACTTCAAACTGGATATATTTATCACCGAACATATCACATTTTTGAAAACTAAAAATTAGAGCCAGTTTCATGACAAACAGTCTGAGCGTGAGCTGTGAGAGCAGTAGCAGCAGGAGGACATGAACTGCTGTCCTGCCTTCCCTTCCCAGAGGGTCCCAGCCACAGCCTTCCATGTAGTGGATGCTCCTGTGCTGCAAGGCTTCTGCTCCCCATGAAAATCATACCAGCCCCATCGGCATGAAAACCTTCAAAAGAGAGATAATGATTACAGACTCATTAGGCAAACCCATGGTGCAAGTGCTGTGACCAAATGTTCAGTACTTACACTGCCATAAATTTCCCTAAATGGTACAGCAGTGTTTTAAGCCGGCATGCATTTATTCTGGGTTAGGGGCATTAGGGAAGGGTTTTCTCCTACTTTAATTCATGTGGCACAAACAGGGCTTGCATATTTTGGGGTTGCTTCATTTTTGCTTTTAAGAGATGGTCTCAAGCCAAAGGCCTGGATCTGAACTAAAGCTTTGAATCCAGGCTTGCCTCATTCTATTGAATCCAGGCTTGTACTGTAAAAGCATCACTTTAACAGCCATGAGAAATGGAGCACAGGAAATATTTCGTCTGGATTTGAATTTCCAACTTCTGAATACTTCATTTCTGGTCCAGTTAAGGTGTGCAGTATCTGTACACAGATCAACAATTCAGTTTTGCACTTTTTTTTATATTTTTATATATTGCTATATATATAAAGAAACCTAGTATATTCATAGCAGCAATTAATATTAAACATGCTTTATATATAACTGATGGTGATGACAGTTGAGTAAATTAACTCTGGATTTTATTTTTCTTGGGGTGTTTCATCCCAAACTGATTATCTGCCTTGCCCTGATTTTATCACATAACATTGAACTCACTGGTGCTGAACCTGCTGCACCTGTGTCTTTGCGGGGATGAGTAATGCAGCCTCCACAAAGTGTCATAAGAAGGAAACAGCAATCTGGGCAGAGAAGCACAGTTATTGATGTCAGTCTTGTAGTAGGCTAAACGAGCAAGGTATCATGCTTGCTGCCCCTCTGCTGGATCTTTCACTACTGGAGCACGTTGGCCATCACTCAGATATTTTCTTGAAGGAACATCCACATGGAGGTCTTGGCCTCCTACAAGAAACTGTACGGATAAAAATACAGGATTAGTCTTTGGAGGCTATTCTGCTATAATTAGAAGTAGGAAAAGTGAAAATATTTTTCAAAACAGTCTGCCAAGGTTAACACAAGTGTAGCTGAATGCTACATTTGGTCATTTTTTTCCTGTGTACTGCCCTTCTTCTCAGCGGTCTTGGGTGTTACAGTTTAGCCCTGGTCACCAGAGGGACAGGCAAAACAAGCTGAACAATAAGAGAAATCTGTGCAATTTCAACCGCTCGTGTGTTTGCTTTCTGAGTGACAAGTGGCAGAAAGCCAACTCTTAAGCTAATGCTTGGAAAGAAGGGACTAGTTCATTGTACTTCAGTTCAAAGTGTGCCCATGGGTAACTGAATGGAACAGTTTGCCATTGTTGAAAGGCTGAGACAGGAGATGTTTTTCTTTCTGAATACAGCATGGAGCTTAAATCTGAGGAGGAAAAAGGGCTGTTTAACTTAAAGACAGTGTTGGCACAAGAATAAAAAGAAAAAGTAAAATGTTCATAAATAAATTTAACTTGAAATTTGAAGATTTTTAACCATTGCAAGAGTAAAGTTATGGGAACATATTTAGATTAAGTTGACCTATCAGCAGAATCTCATTCCTAGAGATGATCCCGCAGTATTTATCTGAGTTTTTTCTTTCCTCCTGAAAAAAAAATAAAATAAAATAAAAAAGAAAGGAAAGGAAAGGAAAGGAAAGGAAAGGAAAGGAAAGGAAAGGAAAGGAAAGGAAAGGAAAGGAAAGGAAAGGAAAGGAAATACTCATTTTGACTCATAGAAATGTTCTACTGGCTTGGTTCTCACCACCACGAGTCTGCCATGTTTTACACAGAAGTAACTGAGTAACTGCTTATTCACTTGACTTTCACAGTTAGGCTTTTACATTTACTCTGAGTGAGCCACTGAAGCACGTTGGCCCAGAGTGCAAATAACCCTCGGTGGGTTATTCTGGATTTGTTAGAGCTCTTCCCCTCTGACTACTGTGCTTTTCTGGAGGCTAGAGGAAAACAAAATGGATGAACCACAGACAGATTCGGTAGGCTCAACCCTGCCATGTATTGTTATTTTCTTCTCTACCTCTGTCAACAAACACTACATTTCTTACATTAGTCACCAGGGATTTTTCCTCTAATGAAGCATTTTTTTCTTTTAAAATTAGGCACATACACATACTGATATTAATCAGGTAAGATATTGCATATGCTGCAAGCCATGGAAACTTGTTGGTCTCCAAAGACAGTAACAGGAGTTGTAACCATTATTAAAAACGGGGGGAAAAAAAAAAAACCTGTCAAACCTGCAGAAAGACTTTCATGAAGATTTCCGGAGGTCTCTGAAAGGCAGTGGGGAGCACAGCTTTGGCAGAGAGCACATCAGAGGAAACCCACAGTGAGCGTCGATCAAACGAGCAGGTTACTCTGTGCCACAGACGTGTAGCAGTGAATGGCACCAAGGGACAATAGTAGGCTAAGCAAGCCATTATTCCGCTGAATTTCAGCTACTCTTTTGCTTTGAAACAAAGACTGTAAATATATGTTTAGAAATCTTTCCTGCTGTCTTTTCTTAGAAGGCTATAGCACAATGCTTCTGTGGATGGATCCTCGCTGGTCTGTACTTAGTACAGCAGACTGGAGGTAGGCAGAGATGTAACGCAGACAGGTGCCCATAGAGCTTCATCTTAGGGCTCAGTGGGGGCACGGGAGGCATAAAACAAAGTGGGAGAAAAATCACCCCTGTTCAGTCCTCTTACTGTGCCTTAATAATTGTAAGAAAAAGGCACGGTGCCATAAATCAAGGCATGAGGCACATCCGCGTACCACAGCTATTCTGAGTACTGTTCGATACACAGATTACACTTTTTGTTTGTTTGTTTTTTTCATATTTTTGCACCTTTTTAATTAAAAATGTTGCTTCCATCATTTTCTATTACAGTATTATTTGTTCTGGCAGTGTAAACATATAGAAATGTAACAGAGGAAAAGCAGTATGCATCTTGAGGTAAGTGTGTGAACTAAACCATGGAAAGTGTCTGTAACAAGGTGTTATAACAAGAATAAGCTTTAGACAGGTGTATCATCCCTAAAAAGTCAGTGAGAGCAGAGAAATGACAGAACAAATTAGGCTCCATAATTTAAAATGTAAAGAAACTCTGACTAGGCATCTTGAATGTCTCACGAAATAACAGGTCACTGAAAGATTGCTCTTGCTTATGGCAACAGAATCCTTTCCTGTCCTGTGCTGCTATGATGATATATCTATTTCTCCATTACTGGCTTCTACATTTTTGCATTGCATCTCTGTCAAACACCGAACACATCTTTACTCATTACCTTATAAATCTGCAGTAGCAATGTAGAAGTCATAAAATTGCCCATGTATACTTATGGAGTAAGTGTTTTTCATCACGGATTGTATTTCAGTATCTTTAGTGGCAGTAGACAGATACCTATTGAAATTCAAAACATTTTCTATAAATAGATGTTTATTTTGTTGTTATTTAAATATATGAGACTGTACTATATGTGTGGCTTCTGATACTTACATGCAAATTTCTTTAAAAAAGATGACTAAGCCAATTTAAATTGCATGTAAAGAAAGCATTGCCTTACTGAGACTTGCATGCCAAATTTCAGCCAGAGAGAATTTTAATACAGAACCCTTTGACTTACAAACCCTTTGGAAACAATATTTATAATGCAAATTTTGACAGCACCTTCAGAACAACAGTGAAAAATACACCACCATAATGAAAAAGAAATGATGATAAACAGAATATATTATAAAGTAGGGTCCAACAATTTCATAGCCTTTACTTTTGTCAGCAAGCTGGTGACAGGCAGTGATATACAAAACAAGCCTTAGCTTTTAAATAAAAACAGCCTGAACAACAAAAGGTCTACTACAAAACAGATTAAGAAAATATAATACCCTCCTTGCTGCAGAAAGTACTATTTTCATTAGAAACCATAATTCACAAATTAACACTAAGAGCACTTAGAAACGAAGAGGTGAAAAATGTGGCTATCTGTCATTTGGGTAGCATATTTTCTTCAAAAAGACATTCTTATTACATTTCCAGGCAGGTTTGTTAATGCCTTTTGTTTAAATATTCATGCGTGGGCTTTTGAGTCTGACTGCTGTGAAGAGACAGAGCCTGTGAGCTCCCACTGAACCTGCTCAGAGATGCAATCCGGGCGCAATGGGATGACAGGCACAGGTGGCTGCACTGCCCTCCTTCACAGCGGGTCCTTGTGGCTGCCCGTGTAAGAACACGCACACACCTACACACATACATACAAACAGGCTACTTGGCAGTTTGGCATGTACTGGGATTTGCATGACAAACATCAGGAAGGATCCTCCTCCAAGATCGCCAAGCACAACTGTCAACCTGACCTATGGAGTTCCTTCACTCAGCCATGCCCCTTAGTGTGATGACCACACAACTACCCCTTCACCAGCTTTGTTGCCCTCAGGCAATGCACAAGTGAGAAACTGTCACACATTACTTTCACTCTGCAGAATAACATTGACTCCTTGTTAGAAGACAGTCTGTCTTGTCTCTCAATTTCCGTTACATTTCTCTCTAGTACATTGGCAATATATATAGTAACCAGAGAAGATATCTTTACATCACTCTATTAATTTGTTCCCACGGAGCATCTTTTTTGCACTGGCATCTCTGTCCTTCAGATTATCTGAGTTTCATGCATGCTCCATGACATGGGATATCTATGGACTTGACTCTATCCTGTAAGTCCTTATAACCTTGGCAAGGAACTCGTAAGCACTTGGAAGTGTTGCATCATGTGTCCTACACATGGATTTAAATAACATCCACTGCACTGCTTTTTTTTTGACAAAACATAACAGTACAGGGGATGAAGAACTAGGACAATGATGCCAAGGTCACATCTAGGCTTGTGGGGCTCACAGCCAGGTAGGGAACAGCAATGAGCACCTGCCACTTCTCAATGCTTGCACAGGAATAGTGCCACATCCTGTCCCATGATATTGGGACCCAATTGGGCCAGACAGCAGCCTCTGCAGAAACCTGACAGCAGACCAGACGATAAGCAGCAAAAATTATGTCTTTAAATTGCATTTTACATGCTAACCCACTCATCCACTGACAAATGCACTGTCTGCTCGTTGGGGTACACCTCAGAAAGAAACATATTCTTTTCATTTTGGTGGCTGACAATTTCCATTGGCATTGACTGCATTAACCACACATTATATCCCTTCACTGATTTTCTGTTAACACATAACACTTGCTGGCCTCAGACAACATAATCTGGATACAGCCTTTATTTGAATAAGAAAGCTTTCTTTGTGAATACTGTGGATGATGCCATCATGCTGACATTTCATCCGTTTCTAGTTCCTCTCAGGTAAAATCTTGCAGTTTTTTCTGCTCAGAATATCTATGATGCGAAAGTACCATAAATATCAAAGCATCTAGAATTCAGCCCAGACTCTCTTCATCAAGAATTTCACTATCTGCAATACCTTTCTCTTTGCATTGTCAATTTCCAAGCAGAATGCTGTTCTTAATCCTCTGTCTTGCTCACAGTACTCCTCCTGCTTCTTCTGCTGTATCAAACATAAACTTGTTTCCTCCTCCAATGTCATGTTGTATCCCAGTCACCAACCAGATCATCCTGCTAAACTCCATTTTTAAAATGTTCATTTTTCAAGCTGGCACTTTCATGCTTTCTCCCATACTTTCACTCCCTCTTTGCAGGAGCTCCCCATAAACATCAGAAAAAATAACTATTCCTCCTCCAGAATGTCCCTCAGACCTCCCTTTTCTTGAAATGACTTTGTTTTTCATCCTCTGTGGGTACACCGAGATGTACTACATACCGTGTTAATCAATATTATCCCATTGCCTTCTCATATTCTCCCATCCTCTTTTATTTATTTCTATATTCTTGCCTGTCTTACTCCAAGATTAGAAAATCATCTTTTAGTCCTGCATGTTCACCTTACTTAGATTGCTGCCCACCTCTATGATGAGGCCTCATAGGCAATATAGTGACACTAAAAATAAAGAGTTATAGGCATATAAAGATGTCTGCGAATCGGAAGCATTCTCCTAAAGGGAGTAGAGTGGAAATTTACTGGTGAACATTAAATCTCAACTGTTCTTTGATTTTAGAAAGATGATGCGCCCAGACTTGGATGGAGACATACTGGTGAGCAGCATGTGGTTTCTCATTAAGTACAGAGATACACTTTGAGTTATAGCCATGCCTTGGCTCATTTCTTTACAGCAGAAAAGTATAGATCCTCAGCAGGATTTTCCTCTAGGTAAATATGCTCGCCTCTGTGAGACCAGCATTTTGCAGCCTCCCCCCAGCAAAGGGTTGCACTTTAGTGCTTATTTCTGGAGGCAGACAACAAAGCAAATTCTGACAACACTTTTTCTTCTCTTATTCAGGACAGACATTTCTTGCTTCAATACTATACATAATGCAGCATATGTACTTGAATATGCAGGAACAAGTGATACAAGACTCCCCACCTTTTGCCAGTCACTGTCTGCAAACATTATGATGAAAAATTGTAGCCATTTTCCTATCTCACAGTGCGCCTCATGATAACTAGCACAGAAGAGGTATTTCATGAGACACTGGATGCATCACTCTAGTACTTTTCAGAGACAAAACTTTGCAGAATGGTATTGATTAAAATGCTCTTGATTCAATGATGAGGATACTACCTATTTTTTATCTTAAGGACAAAAAGACAGTAAGTTCCAATACCTTTTAATACTTTTTTACACATACGGATAACAGAATGCCAAAGAAAATCTTGCAAACAAAATCTTCATCAGTCTGCCCTGGAGGCCAGCCAGAAACTAGATAATTTGGACATGACCACGGTGGGCTGGATGAGTGACTGGGAATGAGGAAATGTTTCCAGGCTTTGTAAAATTGCTGTAGACAGTTTGTCCCTTTTTAAAATGTGTTTAATTTCTTTATTCAGAGTAAAACCAAAGCCAAATATTTTTACTGTGTTCCTTTAGAAATAAAGTGTTGAGAAGAAGAAGGGGAAAAGCTGTGTTTTGCTATAATTGTACTATTCACTCATAATCTTATGGCACAAAAAGTACACCACTTAAGAATCTGCTTTTTAAGAGCTGCCAGGATTTTTAACCTCTTCTCAAAATACATGAAAGACCTCTTAAATGTATTGCCTTAACACATTGCAAATCTATTCATTTAGCAGTTGTATCAGATATATTTCTTTGTCAGCTACCCATTTAAGAAGGGATCATCTTAAAAGGCACTGACATAAATTGTTGTGCAGAAGATCGATTAGTTTAAAAGGTTTTTCCTTTTAACAGATCAGATGGCTATTATATCTCACCGTTTGGTATATGGAATTTTCATTGAACGATTTCAGTATTTAATCACTTCTTTAAACACATATTCATTTTAAATAATTTCACCCAGATTCCGTAATCATGAGTTACTTAATTGAGTTTTCCACTTGTGTGTTGTATTGAATGGATATGACCAAATGGCCAGGAAATTCTACTGAAGAAACCAGTTTAATTAGCTAGAAAAGGCTTTTGGTGCGAAGGTAGGCATTATTCAGCTGAGGGAAGTAAAGCAGCTTTTATGAGGTAGGTCATAAATTATCAAAATCTTGCTGGTTATTAGGGGTATACAGGTGAACATTACACATTGCTACCAGTCTTGCCATGGGCAGTTTGTTGGATCCCATCTGTCCTGGCTTATATGGCTGAATTAATTCCTACAGGTGTGTAAAGGAGTGCACATGAACTGTTGCTATTTACTGCTGTGAAAATCACACTCTTTGACAGATATGTAATTGCAATTGTTCCTTGAAATTAGTCCATAAGAAAGATGCTGAAAACAGCAATCTTGTAAATAACTTTAATTGAATTCTAAGGGCAAAATTCTGCCAATCATTATTCCCGTTGGGTAACACTTTTCTTTGCAATTAGTCTATTGATTTTGTTGAAATTACTTATAGCTTCACATTAGGTACCACACAAGAAAATGACAAAGCAAAACTTCACCTTAGCGTTGAAGTGTGGCAAGGATGTCCCTTTTCTTGGAGTCTTTCTTGCTTTTATAGGGTGATGGACTCACTTGCTTTTCTGGCCCACCAGCATTTATTGGGCCACACAACCCAACCTGGGCATCTGTGTCAGTTATTTTGTTTCCTTCCTGTCTGGAGAGAGCTCTGCAGCTGGAGCAAGTCATTCTCACACCCAGGGGTCATGATCTATTTCTTCTCTGGAAGAAGATCCTACAAAGCCCATAAAATCATCCCACTTTACTACCAGCTTGTCTTCCCTAAATAGTATATAATAGAGGCATAAAGTTGCAGTAAGAGACTTGAGTTGCATGGTTTCTTCTGCATGATTTTGAGCAATTTTTTTTGCCTTGACCTTATAAAGGAAAAATTTGACAGCTCCACAAACTTCACTGAGAATTAAATAAAATAACTGTGGTAGAACTATGATCTCATCAGCCTCCCACACATTTACTTTTCTGTTGTACTCATTTATATTGCATGCCTAATTAATCGAGGGACTTAACATTTACAAAACTAAACTACCAATAGATTTTCTGAAAGCTTTGGAAAAGGAAACAGAATTAAAAATACAGGATTATGAATCAGAAACCTGCTGGAAGAGGAATAGCCACAATCCCTCATATTTAGAAATCATTCAGCTATCTTTTCAATCCCACAGATGACTTTTCAGGCTAAGTCTTACAGTAAATCCAGATTTATACCGCAGCTGAAGGATTTTATTATTATTTATACTTTATTTTCTTGCAAAAGCTATGTAGAAAGAAAGAAAGAATAAAAAGGCTTTTCTGTCTCTATTCCTTTTTTTTTTTTTTTTTTTTTTTTTTTTTTCCTTCCTACTACCATATCTGAAGAGATAAGACATGCATANACTTCCATAATCTCAACAGGAACAAGAAGATGTCACATTTCAGATGAGTTTATATAGATTCATAGAGTATTGGAGACAATAGTATCTCCATAGAAATGGCATTTCAAAACCGAATTGAAACATTATGCTGTAATTCCCTCTGAAGATTCTCTTTCACATACTACACAGTGAATAATAACCTGAAAGGACTCCACGTTTCTAAAACTAATTTTTTTTTTTTTAATTCTGATATCTATTTACAGAGAAGCTGCCCACTCCATGTAAAACACCTTATTTCATCAGAACATCTTTCTTACTAACCTGTACTCTTGTTCATGTTCCTTGTTGGCAGATACCTGATNTGGCAGATACATGATCTCTTCCTATATTTGCTTCTTGTACTTCACTCAATGAAAGGACACATTTTCTAAAGCCTCTGACCTCCAAGGTGACAAGGAACACTTGTGCCTAAAATTATTAGTTTCTCCGCACTCGCAGATTGTTTTTTGTACCTCTCACCTTTTCAGGTTACATCATTACGTACTTGTAACTGTGTCTGTACAAAAGCTGCCCAGAGAGTAGGAAGGAGCTGGACTCCTTTCATGCTTTTCTCTGTACATCAACAGATGTCCAGCACAGGAGATGTCTTTAAGAATCAAAGGAATTTGTTATTATATTCCTGTATTGTATTCTATCATCCTCAAAGTCTGAAGACTCTAACCATAACTGCAGATAGCTTCTGCAAGGGCCCCTGGACCCCATAGGCATGCATCTTGAAAGACGCTCTCAGGCAGCTCTGACTCCAAAAGATCAATATGTCAGAAGTCACAAAGAGCAAATACATTTGTTCTGCATAGGTTGTACAGTCTGTCTGCCCAAATTGATAATGAACAGCCTGTTTGCTCTTTGTTCACTGATAGTGGATGAATTCAAAACCAGCCTACTCACAAAACTGTCTGGATTTTGATAACTTCAGTTGGCATATTTTGCCTTTCCTTGCAGGTTTGCAGTTTCAGTTTTTCTGGATTTTACTAGAATTTGTAGAAATCCTTTTTCTTTGCCTTTTATATTACTTTATGGGGTGTATATACTCAACGTCAGTATCTGTCAGTATGTTTAACTCTTCACCTAATAGCCAAACCATAAGCACAGAAGCCAACTTGCTGAAATATCTTCCACACATTTCCTTTGTGTTTTTCTCTTCAAGTACCACTTATAAAAATCTAGAAAGAACTGAAAGTAATCTAGCAGGAAAAGGGAGCAGATGCACTTGAACAAAAAATTAAACAGCATAGGACTGGATATATTTGGATCTGACTGTTGGGGCTTTAGTTATTCACCTAGGTAGAATACATGTCCTAAAAATGTAGAAAAAGCAGTGAGACTTTCAATAAGCTTTTCCGGGTAACATTTTTAATTGGCATTTGTAATGAGTTATATGCTTTTTTAAATGTATTAGCTATGATGGGCAGCACTTTCATGTACATAAATAAGGTGATTTTGCAACATACTCATGACAGACATCCCAGTTTGAGACTGCAGCATTAGAGTTTCATTTGTATCGACACTAGCCTATATTATAGGACACCTTCCCAAAATCACATTAATAGTATGCCCCATATTCTCACTGTGTGCAAGGCAAAAATAGGTAATTATTCCCAATAGCATAGAAGGAAGAATCTCTTGAATAATCAAAGGAGATTTACAACTACTCAGTATTTCAGAGTTGTTTTTGAACATGTTGTGAGCACTAAGAGACTCACAGGAAAAAGTGGAATACTGTGATACACAGACAAGGTAGAGAATTGTACCTGGTGGTTTTTTGTTTGCTTGTTTGTTTGTTTGTGTATGTAACATGTATAAGAACAAGTGCTGATCAAATAAGGATTCAAGCATTTTGTGTATTACTGTTGAGGACATTCAAGCACCTAGCCGATGGGTATAACAGGAAGCTTTCCATTTAGCTATTATATTGTTGTGCTACATAGGGTTTTTGCAGCTTTCTCTTAAGCATCTGGTGTGGGTTATTGTTAAAACCTTACTTTGAGCATGGCTTTGGTTTAACATAATAATTTCTATGCTCCTAAAACTGGGAAATTCTAATTATCTTTCAACATTGCTGTACTGTGCTGCTAAAATCACTTTAATCCATAATAATAACAGAAATGAATCATAAGCCAAAAGACTGTTTACAAGTTGACACAAATGATCCAATCTTTGAAAAGAGTCATAGTGGAAAAAGTGTGAAAAATGTACTTCACAGAAGCATCCTTGGCAGAAGTGAATTCAGTAAAAGGTTTAATACATTTTAAGAGAAACCAGAATTGGATGACAGAAGCATGTCTTGTACCAAAAGAGTGGCCAGAAAAGATCTCAGAAAAGATAGAACATTACTGAACTCAACACAAAATAGCAAATATAATAAACAGGCAAATGGCAAGAAAACACAACTAACCTCTGCAAGATTCTTCATGGTTTCATCCCCTTGTATATGGCGTGTGCTGTGAATGTATATCAATATGCTTCTAGCAGTTGTATGGGTCCATTAACCAAATGCTATTCTTCATAACAAAACCATTAGAAATATATGGCCACGAAGTGCTTCTGGCTGGAGTCCAGCTGATCCCATATTTCAGCAACCCATTTCAATATAGGCAAAAGAGAAAGAAAACGGGAAATCTGCTTATGAGTATGTTGTGTCTGCAGACCTAATAAAGTGTAGTAGGACAGATCAGGCAGATTTCTGCATTGTCCTAAAGTTACATTAAAGCTAGGAGAGACTGTTTAATGAAGTGTGAGTACTACCTGACTTGAGCCTAATAGGAAACCTATGTTAACCTCAATACTGCTGTTTCAACAGAATTTAGTATTCTCTATGGCAAGAGAAGTGAGATTTCAAGTTCTTTACTCAAACAAGAAAGGCCTTGTAATGCTACGAAGAAGAAGAAGAAAAACAGAAATAATTACTTTATAAAGTCTTAATAATATTATGATTTTATTTTTTATTTAAGTAAAAGAAGTGAGAAGAATAACTATTACATGATCCTGCAGTAGACTAAGTGCTTAAAACAATGCTTAAAGCAAAGCCAACACAACTCACCAGTACTTTGGTCCTGAGAATCAATCTTTCTTAGCAAAATACAGGGTAGGGCTGTAACAGGCAACATCTGTCATGGCATAAGCGTATCTTAAGTGCTGGCAGGAGAAAAGCTAATGTGGGTAAAGCAAAAGGCCAAGGCCACATTTTCTTGCCTATCGTTTCCTGGATTTATTGCTGTGCCCTTGTGCAGGTTCCTTAATTTTTACTTTGTCTCAACTTCCACAGCTACTGACGAGGCATAATTTGCCTTAGCTGCTATGCGTATCTACGCAGACAAATTCATTTTCTCTGAGTACCCAGGGTACTTGGAGATCAACAGAAGCTTTCTGTGCCTCGCTGATCTTGTTTTGTCACTTGCTGTTGAATGCTGTTCTCATTTCCATAGGAATCACACACAGCCGAGCTGTTGAGCAAGGCCTTCTCAGAGGCTGCTCTGCAAGGCAGCACCAGCTCCTGCACACAGCAAGCAGCAGTGACCACATCTGGTGGCCTCACAGCACCAAGACTGTTGGGTGTAAAAACTGTTTACTGCTTTAAAAGGAATCTGACAATCAGGTATAAGCCAGTAAAAACATTTACTTTCATGTTAGCTAACATATGTTAACATTCTAACATAAGCAGAAGATAATTTTAATTATTGAGATGTTAAAGTAAATTCTATTCATATATGTATATATAATTTCTTTCTTAGAATATGAGAAGCAATGTGAAATCAAATAAACTCAATGATGTTAACTGGGTAATGAGCAATCAGCTGATCATTTGGGATTTTCCCAGCCCTAACAGTGCCAGACATAGTATGGATTAAGACAGAAAAGTGTTAGCAAGATGCAAAGGTTCTTGGCAGCTCGTAAACACCACATAATATAATGATAAACAGATAGAAACAAACAATTACTAATAAGAGGAAATTAAAAATGCAACTTCCTTTTCTTATGTGCTATGAAAATAAGACTTCTAAATGCAGAACTTCTTCAAAAGATATTTTCTTTGATACTGCTTGAAAACTTTCCAAATTCTCTCTCTCTTTCCCTGTCCTTTACTCTTGTTTCAGCAGAAAGATGAAAAAAAACAATACACATTAAAAAAAAAAAAAATCATAAATAGTAGAGACTAAAATATAACTCAGGGAACTGAAATTTGTCTACACTGTTGGAGTAAAGCACAAATTCCATGATTCAGTAAGCCAGCAAAAGGTGAGTATCAACAAGTGCTTATCTAGCTCCATCCAAGACAAAGATACTTTAGCCAGAGTCTAGAATAACCAGTCTCAGAATAACGAGAGTTCCCACAAAGGCAATCACTGGAAGTAAACAAATAGTTGAGCCTATAGTGAGAGGGGCTTTGCATGCATGCATGATCAGAAACCCAATGAATAAACACATTACATGTAAACACCACTGAAACCCTCAGCTCAGCAAAAGCAATCTGTGGTTGCAAAAACATTTAGAGAGCAGTAAAGATTCAGCGCCAAATCACCTCTCCCTGTCCCAGTTTGAAAGTGAGTTCATCAGTGGAAATAGCTATTCACCCCCAGAGGCCACAGGTCAGCTGTCACCCCAGTCACTGCCAGTTCATGGCAACCCTGTTGCGAAGCAAGCCCGCAGAAGCCCAACCTGGAGCATACAGCAAGAAATTCCCCCCACCTAGACCCTCCTTTGGCACTGTGGTCCTGGGCCTTGTGCAGAGTAGACCTTTTCAAAGCTGCCTGGTGGCAAACCAGGTACCTCAGCAAAAACAAAAACAAATGCCAGCTGTGAGGGAGGAAGGGCTGCAACCAAGTCCCTGTCAGGGCTTCAGGTGAAAGCCTATCTGACTCTTTAAACCATGGTGTCTGGGCTACCTTAGACAGGTACAAACATGATGGAGCAAGCAAAACGATACATTATGTAATTTCATTCATGATTTTACAACTTTTAATCTGAATCAATTACATTTTCCCTTATTTTTCCTGCATCTGATTTTATCACTTATCTCAGAACCAAATCCAGACCATGTGTACTGTCTCATATTCATGAAAAATATGAAATAGTAAAGTTCTATTTTAAATAAAGCAAAAATGAAAGCTATTGCAAACAATCTAAATACCCAAAGAAAACACAAGCAAGCTGAATTCATTCTTAACAATTAAAAAAAAAATAATAATAAATTTTTTTAAAAAATATTTCAATCCTGTTAAAACAAACCAACAATGTTTTAGTGCCCCAGTCCCAAAGTCCATTGTGGCATTAGGCACATTGAATAATTGCATTTGCAACCATAAATTCAGCTATGGGGACTCAACCGTTGAGTGGGGCCGCACACAAGATGAAGATAAGGCTCAGTTCAAGAAATGTTTATTTTTCCTTTAGAAACTCATGAAAGCATGATACTTAGATTGAGCCACTTGTCTTGAGAAACAGCTCTTTCTTTTCAAATCTGTAAAATTTATTTGGGAAGTGTGTGCTTTCTGATCTTTCATACTTAATAGCAACAATTCTTCCATTGTAGGGTTGTCATTAAACATAACACAGCCTTCCGACCTTTGAATCACCACTAGAAACTGAACTATTTATACACCAATCATGAACTATTTATACACCAATCTTGATTCTCAAAGAAGCATCAGGCACAATGTTTTTGTAGCTGATCGTTGTAAAATGTCCAGACATGCTTCGTATTAAAATAGGAAGTAATATAATTGTGGAGTAGTTACTTCACAACGAACAAAAACATTTGTTGAAAAATTAAGTTAGTGGAAGGTTCTTTTATGCCAAGAAACTTTAAAGAATTTTTAAAAGCTAAATTTGTGAGATACTAGAATTGGGACAACAGAATGCTGTGTCTTTGGCTTTTGCGTATCAGAAGCATAAAGATAAATTAATAGAATTAAAACTATTCATACCCAAAAAGTCCACAGCCTAGTTACCAGACTCCAGGACTAATATGTGTAATGAAAGAAGTCTTATCATTAGAAGGGAATTAAAGAAAAAAATGAGGAAAAACTAATTAACTGACTGATCTTCAAGGCTGATATATTATTAGAAATTTTGGGCATTATGCACCTTTCCAGACCAAAGTCTAAAAGCATTAGATGCTTCAAATATGTTTTGCAGTCATATAAGTGTATATCCTGTATTTCACTAAAGTCAGTTAACTTCTCGCTTTAGGTAGGATTTTGATAGTAGGAACTACTAGTAGAAGATAAGAATTATTTTTCATAATTAGCTTTATTTGTTATAAGCATCTTCTCCTCCCCCTCTACTCTGCCCTGGTGAGACCGCATCTGGAGTATTGTGTCCAGTTCTGGGCCCCTCAGTTCAAGAAGGAGAGGGAACTGCTGGAGAGGGTCCAGTGCGGAGCCACCAAGATGATTAAGGGAGTGGAGCATCTCCCTTATGAGGAAAGGCTGAGGGAGCTGGGTCTCTTCAGCTTGGAGAAGAGGAGACTGAGGGGTGACCTCATTAATGTTTATAAATACGTAAAGGCTGGGTGTCAGGAGGATGGAGCCAGGCTCTTCGCTGTGACATCCAGTGACAGGACAAGGGGCAATGGGTGCAAGCTGGAACATAGGAGGTTCCGCTTAAATATGAGGAGAAATTTCTTCACAGTGAGGGTGACAGAGCACTGGAACAGGCTGCCCAGAGAGGCTGTGGAGTCTCCTTCTCTGGAGACATTCAAAACCCGCCTGGACGTGTTCCTGTGCGATCTGCTCTAGGTGTTCCTGCTTCGGCAGGGGGATTGGACTAGATGATCTTTGGAGGTCCCTTCCAATCTCTAACATTCTGTGATTCTGTGATTCTGTGATTTAAAATTAGTTTTGTACAGAGCTTTTCCTTATTTTTTCCAAAGCACTTTTAATCTATCAATTTGAAAGAACAATATAGCAATATCTTCTGTTTGTACAAAGAAGAATGGCTCTCTCAAGCAATTTGAGCTCTTGTACACACCTCAGATCTTTTTCAAGACTGCTCAGAGAAGTGAGATGGGCATTGATGCATGCACATTAGGCATTACGCACTGCTTTCCAATCAGGGGACCAGAAGACGCTCCCCATGGGCTGATGCCTTGAGACAGCAACACATATGAGCATGAGAATAAAGTAGTTAGAAGAGCCAAAATGCCACTGTGCTCTGCATATTTTATGTGGTTTAATTGTATTATATTGATTTGAGTCCATTATAGCCTGGTTTGTTACTCCAATAAATTACATTGTTCTTTGAAACAGTGATGGCTGAAGACTGAAGTATTGTATTAAATCTTGCATCTGACTGGCATACCTCAAATTTTATATTTACCTCTGTCTATAGAAAAAGTTATCCTTAAAAGGATTCCTTGAGTAATATTTCTGCATGAGGGTCTAGAAGTTTAGAAACGACCCCTGAGCATCACTTAGAGTGGGAGGAGAACGGGAGAGAAATGACTGAAAAAGTCATTGTTCAGGCCAGGGTTTACAAACAGGACATGTGGAGAAAAGAAAAGGAATAACTTCTCATTAGATCTGAAGACCAGAATATGTTTAGCTTTTGAACCTCAAAAGCTTTATTACAATAGATGCTCTCCAATACTGGTGCCTTGCTGTTGTCTTAAGTTGAGGGTTTGGAAGAGTGTTAATTATTGAAAGACAAATAACCTCTTTCCAAAAGACATATCTGTATTAAATATACTATTTCTTATTGATTATACTTTTTATTTGGCAATTCATATGAAATCTGAATCTAGAAGAACTTGCAAAGGCAACATATTAATTTTTTCATGACTGATAAATTTTTACTAGAAACAAAACCCATAGTGAACATTTTCAAAGTAAACATCAAGACAATATTGAGAAATTCATTAAAAATAAAACAACTTCTACATGCTATACATTCCTCATATTCTACGCATTTTACAAAGAGAACAAAATCTTTTAGGTGAAGTAAAAGGGAAATGGGGCATTGCTGGAGAGGAAAACAGTAAACCAGATCTCAAAGTAAAACAAAAAAAGAAATTTGAGACATCATGTATATACTGCTACCACGTCCTAAATGATGAAGGTGAGCCATCAATTTAGGATGAATACCTTATCTTTTAAACCTGATGGGATTCCTCTTTGATGAGCAGCAGCATGTTCAATGCAGGAAGACGTGTGTCATGAGGCAGAGTGCTTCCCTGTACTAATTTTCTCTGTCAGGAATCCCTGCCATAGTGCTGAGATTATATTCTTGGGGGCCTGATTTCCTGAGAGGCAGCAGATCTGGTGATGGGAGTCTGCAGGATTATGTGTTCAGAGGCAGAAGTAGAAACCACGACTGAATCAGGAAAGCGTCTCTCTGCAGTTTAGACAAATTATTGAACACTACTTTCAGACATGCAGAATTTAAAACTTGTATATAAGCTTACTGGTATCAATGAACTTGATTTAAAATACTCATGCACATCATTTAAAAATACTGTAAAAATATGTTAACTGGCAGAAATTGAATTTTTCTCACGGTGTTCATAGTTGTTGCTATTTTGGTGCTCAGACAGAAAGAAGATATAGATTTTCTAGCTCACTGATTACTTTTCTTGCCTTTTGATGAACCTGACAGTTGCAAGGATCATCTGCCAGCAGGTGTCAAAGCACTCTGTGTTCTCCCTGAGCTAGAGAAGGTGGGACCAGACCACCTGCTCTGACCTGAAGCAGAAAGGAAGACAAGGAAGCTGGGTGTCCTGCACTAGGAGCAGGTGAGGGGATGCCAAGTGTCCTTCCAGCCCTGCCATATCCCCAGCCAGCCTTGCAGTCATCCTGGGGTTCAACGGGTTGTGCCATTGCTGGAATTACCGCTGGGACTGACATTACAGGATTGGTCATTCATCATGTTTGACACCGGGGCTATTTCAGAAAGTACTGCTTTGGCACATTCAGGAATAATTATATCAAAGTTGGTGCTGTGCACTGCTTCAGAGGGAGGTCATGTGGACAATAATAATGCATCACGCTTTTTTCTCTACTGTAATGCTACCTATGTCTTATATATGTCTCTTATATTCATCTGTAACCTTCCAGTCCTGTGTGCCAGGGCTGTCTGCTTTTAGAGAGTCTGCATGAAGATATCAGTCAAAGATGAGAAAAGAGGAGAACAATACAAATGAAAACAAGAATGAGAAATAAAAAAAATTTAGAAAAAAAAGTAGGATTCTTATACAAAATAGCATATTAAATATATTCAAAGGGATTCATAAGAAAAATTGATGTAGCTAGCATAAATCTAACACTTATAGAACAATATACAAACTGCCATTATGCATTCGAAACAATGTATTATATTTCATTTATAAAAGCATATTTTGCCGTCACAGAAATATACTCTATGAAATGATCTGATTTACACAAATTAGAATATGCACAAACCAAATTATAAATATAAGCCAGAATATTTTGTATGCAATCAAAAGGATTATCTGTCTACCTATTTTATTAACAGCAAAATTGTGTTTCCAGTAGGCATAAGATTGGCTCATAATGGCCTAATCCTACCAATGTTACTTACCTTGACATAGTCTGACGTCAGTCTCATGAATAATTCTATGCCTGTCAGTACAGATGCAGCTGTTAAAATGGTAAGCCAGTCCCAGTCATTAGATTAGCCTGAAAACAGCTATTTACAAAATGGGATCTCAAGTAATTGCCTTGCTATGTTAAACCTTTAGGATCTCAGAGATATCTTTCTCCAGCTTCTCTCCACCAAAGTTAAAATCAGGATTTTATTCCTTTTCCTTTTTCGTTCTCTGTTGAAAAGCTCAAATTTCATTGTTAACCATAGCTGGTAAGAGATTAAAGGGGCATATCAAGACAAGGTTTACAAAAAACATGCAAAAATCATCAATATAGGGTTTGCAAGAGAAAATCTCTTCATTTAGTGAGTTCTGTCTTAAGGAGACACAAATTATTCAGTCTCATAAAAATGGCGATATCATACCTTATATCTGTATTTTATTAGTGAATCTTGTCCTGTGCACACAGATCATTTACCTGCCAACCAAACCAACAGAATCATGACAAGACTTCAGCCCTTGGGTGTATGCAGCACCTCAGTTTTAACAGTGTGTGACACAGGAATACAGAGCACCTTAGAGCACAGTTAATTATATCTACTGTTAAATGCATCAGATGCTACAAAAATATGAATCTGCTTGCTAGTGGAGGCATTAGGATTTTGACCTATGGTCAGTTCATACTGAAAATAAAAGATCAAGCATCCCTCTAAATAGCAATATTAAAAGTGCTGATTATTATTTGACTTTTAAACTTCTTTATAATAATGATGAAAGTAGAACATTAAAATATTTCCAGAAAAAAAAAAAACAACTAATATTCCTCTGCATTATATTTTTACAAGTGTAGATTACTTCATCATTATTGTCTCAATTTCATATAAGCAAAGCACTACTATGAGTTAAACTACACACAAAAACCTGTTTGTTTCCACTGCCCTGGCAGGAATGCTACAGGAAATTTTTACCCTTCAGAGCTATGGCTGAATACATAAAGTACGCAACACAAAGTAGGTTTTGAATTTGGTTATCCCACCCCGCCCTTTGGCACACATCCTTTTTTAACCATAACCAAACATCCGTGGAAAGCACAGAGTAAGATGAAAGATGAGATTTCTTCTATTTCTTTTCAAAAAGGGAGAATGATGTTACGTATTGAATTACTTACAAATAAAGGGAACTATCCATAGGCAGGCCCCCACCCCACGCTTAGATCAGGGACTCACCGAGTGCATGTAGCTGCTGTGCTTGGCTGCAGTGCTGGTTGCCACGTGCTTGCTTCTTGCGATGCAGCTGTCAGTGGGGATAATTCTTTGGCTTAGTCACTAGCGGCTCCGAAAGAGGAGTCACAAAGGTACAACATTAATGATGGAGTGGTTTTGTTTCCTAATTAGAAAATGTCAGAAGCCAGGACAATGGAGAAAAACATGAAGTTTGAAAATACGGGTTAAGACCAGTGAAACAATCTCTGTACTACTCATCCATTAACTGAAAAAAACCCCTCATGCTTAAAAAGGCATTTCTTCCCCATGTCTGGTGTCAGGAAACAATCTGCCTAACTTGCTATCTGGCTTTGCTCCTTCCAACCAACTGTAAAAGTCACTGAAGGTGTGCTTGTACCCATCTGTTCCTGACGCTTTTAAGCCCCTATGTTGCTTTGAGAAAATGTAAGGCTTCTACTTTTTATCTTTTTTTCTTTATCATTTCAATGCAAAGTTTAATAATAATTATCCTTAGATAAAGGAGAGGTGAAATTCAAATCTGTTCTCATGTTTTGAGACCTGACATACACTCTTAGATATCAACTGTGATCATATTTGCTGGGTGGCCATGATAAATGTTCAGCATAGCAGTGATGATACTTGGCAGGGATCGGATCTACGCTAAAGTTACACATCCCAGAGCTTGTTAGAACCACATAAAGCTAAATCAAACTGAACTGATTCACGTATTATTTAAAATCCCTTTACTATCCTCCTCTTAAATGAGAGTGGTGAGATTTTTTGTCTGTCCTTATCTACAAGGACAACCCAAAGCAGGCCTTGAATTTTCAGTGTTGAAGATAAGCCCACGTCTTTAAGAGAAACTCTGAGGAAAATGTTATTTAATACTTAGCAAAAAAAAAAAAAAAGAGTCCAGTTTTGGTCAATTCTCTCTCTTTTCAATCACTTTTCTGGGAGACAAAGGAAATTTTCTGGAACATAAGGAACAAAATCCCACTGCTGGCATGCAAGTTTCCTGGGGAAAAAAATGGAAGTCCTATGTTTTCTTAGCATGAAATGCTTCAATTTCTGTGTGGCATAATTCTTTTCCACTCTGCTGTCAAACAAACATACAAAGAAAAGAGGAAATCCAGCATAAAATCGCTCTATAATGTGCTATAACATCTTCAGCTTATTTAAGTGATATCAAGCAGAGAATCAGTGACTTAGTTAAAACTGGATGAGTTTACATATTGAACAGTAACATAAGAACTTCTTTTGGATAAAATGCTAACACTATGATTAAGCATCACTGTACACATGAAGGAATTTTTACAGATAAATTCACTGGCTCACACATTCACCCAGGGTTACCAAAAACCACCAGAAAATTGATCTGTAGCTTGGAATTGTTCTGTTTCACCCACCATACTACACTCCAAAAATTAGAATATATTTTAAGATTTCTTGGCCTCACACTAATTGAACTGACACAGCCCTGTTAAAATACGCACAATCTAATAGCAACATTTCCATGAATGGGAAATACATTTGCTTGTTTTTCTTAAATGACAAAAGGGGGAAAAGATACTTTTGGGTTGGCTAGGCTTCCATTCCCAACCCATAATAAGGTTCTTATCAACCAGAAAAGCCTATTAAGATAGAAAAGGAGTACTGAAAGCTTTCTAATTAAACACTTTCTGCTTACATGATACTGAAAGAATGGAGTGGGAGATGGTGGTACTGATATGGTATTAGTCAATGTATCACTCCTATCATGAAGTTGTAATCAGCTTTCGGGACAGTGTACGTGAATAACTCGGGTGCTCAAGCTGTGCTGCAGTTTGTAATTGGAAATATCTTTGGATAATAGGTGTCTTGTGAGTTGTGTTCTCATCCTGTCACTTTTTTTAATGTTATTGGACTTATAATTGAGTTTTTTATGAACTGTCATGGGCTTGTTTTTTAAAACTTTGAGTCTGATCCTGCCAAGATACTCTGTGCAGATTTGTCCTGGCTTGATGGAGTATTTCCATGGAAACTGTACAACACAGGTCCTGTCCCTCCAAAGCAGCCTGCAGGACTGCAACTGCAAGCTTTTCACCATTTGAGGGGGAATATAATTTACAAACCTATCTGCAAAGATCTCTACAATGGGGCATATATCCAGAGATTGATACCACATTGTCCTGATAATTACAGATACCAATCAACATCAACATTCCCCTTCTTGGGATGGAAGAACATCACTTCTCACCAATATTTTATGTAGCAGAAGGATGCAATCAGTTACGAAGATTTCATTTAAAATGTTATCAATAAGAAGTGTAGCTTCTGCCTCAGCTGCCAATAAATTCATGATTCCATCTATCTGATTTGTTTAAAATGCAACAATGACTTTTTTCATGCTGAGACTTCCATGAAAGGGGGAGGATTTGGAGGCTGGTCTGATTTGAAAAAAGCATGAGAAATAAAGAAATGAAATTTAGTTTGAGTGGAGTCACGGTGAAACCCACAATAGTTCAATTTACATCATTTATTTCCTTCATATTTTTGATATTTCCATAGATCTCCAACATGCTGCTCATAGACTTTAACACTGAACATGCCTGTATAACAAATAATCTTGATCAAAAATCAGAAATCATGATTAGCTTTAATGGTCTCAAGTGTAAACTGTTTCTAACATATGTTCTAATACATGGTCTGGTCAGATGTTTAATTATGCAGTAACTGGGATGCTACAGGCATGAGAAAAATGGGATGGATATGAGTGCGAGCTCTAGATGCAGTACTCCCACAGAGGTGAAGCAGCTTTAAAAGTTAGATATAAAACATATAGCCAATCTGATAAACATATAAACCATAGTTCATTTTAAGGGTCTTGATGATTGTGAGAGATAATCCCTACAACAGGGGTGCACAGCACTCTGTACACAGGAGACCAGTCCTCCCACCGCGCAAGTAGAGGCTGATTTTGAGAAGTTCCCTTGTGCTGACGCCCTTCCAAGACCTTTTCCGAGGATGTGTTCTTCAGTTTTAGGAACATGACTCTGCTCAGTGGCTATTTATTCTCTTGGCTTCTCCCCATGGCCAGAGGCAATTTTCTGTGTACATACCAAGGATGAATAATAACTGGAGCTCCTTTTTGGACACAGAAGAGCTAGAATTGGCAGGGGTAGTTCCAGATTGTGGTAAATGAGAAAATTATTTTTGAAATTTTATACAATTTTTTTTTTTTTTTTTTTGACCAAAGGGCTCTTTGGAGATGCTGCCCTGCAGAGAGGCTGTTTGTATCACCAGCCTTCCTTGGCTGATTAACTACAGGATGATATGTAAAAACCCAGTCCAGGTTTTAATTGCACTGTCCGTTGGAGATGGCTGTGCACTATTAAATCCAAGCCTCATTTCTCGGTGGGTTTTGCTGGCCAGGCTCCTTTGCTTCACTCCTTTCTATGTTTGGTTACACACAGAGGTACATCTCATACTGCCTTATGCTGTACACTGGCTGAGGCTGCCCCAAAAAATATCTTCAGTAACCAAATAATTTCTGTGAGACAAAGCAGCTAATTCACCTTCTTAATCCTACCATTATCACACTCAAGATCACTCTCTCCATCCCTGTGAATCAGACTACAAGATCAGAAGAAAATTATGTTGCAGTGGCCCAAAATTTTAGGTTTAAATTGCAAATGTGTAAGAAAGCTGCAGTTCAGTTCTTTAATTGTTGGTAAGATACAGAAACCTGAAATGTTTCCCATAAATGCAAATTCTGTAGAGTGTTTGTCAGAGCAAAGGGTTCTTTCACTGGGCGTCTGGGAACTTAACCGTGGAAATGTGTGCTCATTTGTTCTACTTAATGAGAAGACATTTGCACTTTCAGACCTATCAGTTTTTGCAAGTCTGGAAACAGCTCACGGTGGTTCTACATGGTCTGTGCAGATGTGCCTGTGGGACACACTGGGCTAGTGCAGAAAGACCACAGGCCTGGTGCTGGATGCCCCAGGGCTCCCGCGCTGATTCACCACATAAGAGAGCTTCCTATGCATTCTGCTTTCAGTAGATATTTCCCAACATCTTTAACCCATTAGAGACTGAACTTGCTGTATAACGACTGTACAGCTAGTGGAAATAGTTTATCCTGACAGAGAGAGGCATTACAAACTTAATTCTTCACATAAAAAAAAATCAAGCACGCAGATGATCCCTCCTGAACCTGGGTAAATTAAAGCTGGCGTATTCTTTCGTTCTTTGTTCCTAGTTGCTGATAGTTTCTTCCACAGAAAAGATTTTATTTTTTGAAGCCAGAAGGTTTTAGTTGAAACATGTTTAACTATTTAGCATCAGAGCCACCCACCTACATACAACTCTCCAACTGTTGAAGTTGTTAAAAGGACACTGACAATTTTAAAACTGCATGCCTGGTTAAAAATCGTCTACCTTCTGTTGTTAGAAGTGAGTCCTAAGGTTGGACACTTGAAAGGCATTAGAGAGAAAATATCTCTTTTGACAGTATTTTGGGTATCATCCATTTCACTGGTTTCTTCTTAACTCAGTCAGGCCAGATCCTGCAACCACATGCACTGATGTCTCCGTGTGGGATTCAGGCTGCAGTGTAACTGCTCTGAGTAGATCTTTTTTCTAGGTGGTTGCTTGTCAAGGTGATACTCTCCTGGTAGTTCAAATACAAGAAAAACCGTAGTGCGAACTTTTAATAGTGGCAATTAAATATAGGCTGTAATAGGCAGAAAGTTAACTTCAGTAATGCACCCCTTAGCTGATACCATGTCCTCTCTGAATCCCTAGGGCTAGAACCCTGTCCCCTATCAGCAGCTGCATATTTCCTGATATTTACCAAGCATTAATTCTCCTGAGGAAAGACAGGTGCTGAGGGAGAGAAAAGTTAGGGTGAAGGTGGAAATGAGAAGTCTTAAAGACAGGTGAGATAAGGCGAAGTAGACTAGTACGGTGAAGTGAGAGAGGGAAAGACTGTGGGAAGAAAAGCTATTGTTGAAGATAGTATTATTCTTCATATGCAGAAGGAGGCTTAGTTTAAAATGGCATGAGGGAGCTTCTCTTTGGATTTATCAATTTAACACTATTTTAATGTATTTTTTATGTATAATATATTGAGATTTGAAATGTTTTATTTTTTACAATGCAATATATAATTCTGTCTAACTCATCTCTTAATTCAATTTTCTTACCCTAGTTCAAATTAGAGGACTTAAGTGAGGCTGTACATTTTGAGTGTGAGGGAGTACATTATGAACTCCTTATAATTAAACTGCAAAGGCATGGAAGATTTTGGTAAATAGAGCTTTCAAATAGCTTTATCTCCAGCAAAATAACTGAAAAGAAGTTGTGAGAAGCACTGAGGAGCTGCTAGCAGGTAGCTGGGAGCATCCAACACCACTCATGCTGCAGGTTTCCCCAGTGGCACAGAGAGAAGCAGCTGCTGGAAAAGCCAAAAGAAACTCCCAGGCTGAACTCACTCAACACCTCATATCCATATTTTTGCATACTGGTATTGGCTAAAGGGCACAGAAAGTTTTGTTGCTACCTTGAGAGGTATAACTGGCTCCCAATGTATTTTAGGTGTTGTGTAAACTGCCTACACAAACCTGTTTTGCCCTCCTGTGATCCTCTGGCAGTTTATAAATAACCAAAGCAACGTGTCTCAGCAGCCGTGTTTTGGAGTGAAGTCTGAGTAGGTGCACAACATTATGCTCCCGCTCTCTAAGAGAAGGTAGGACGTGCCTTTGAAAAATGGAAAACGGAGCATTTGGTTACTGCATTGCCTTTCTCGGATGTTTTGTCTTCCTTCAGCAGTTTTATATTTTTAAATGTTGTAAATTATGATAACGAAGGCCATGTCCTCTTCCACTTCCTAATTTCAACTAAAGGGGATGGGAGTAAAACAATAATGCCTCTGGTGGACTACAGTGGGATACGATGTCTGTTTAGCCAAAGAGATGAGAGACAGAAGTAGACATGAACACGTGCATCTGTTAAGGCCCCATTCACAACCTCCATTGACCATTTGTCACTAAAACTGCCTGAATAAACACAAGCATTTAATGGGACTCCTCTCCTGAATAAAATTATTTCTCTGTAGATATGTGCAGAATAGATATATTGGCCACACAATATAAGGTCTTCAAGACCAGCAAGGGTCATGCTTTCTGGTTTTTCTCCCTCATTCTACAAGATGGTGGATTTTCTATCAATATCACTAGGTTTTTCTAAGAGACCTCATTTTTAAGCTTAACTATGCATATTGCAAACGCAAGGAAAAGGAAGGCTTAGTGCTTATGTGAAGAACCTTTGCTTTTATCATGGCACAAGAAAGAAAATAATAGCAAACATTCTTAATAAAGACGAGAAGTTCTATATCAGATGACTCTCATTTTTTTTTCCAAAGATAATAATTTCTTTACTTAATTCCTGATCTAAGTGAGCGATTTTTCTCACTTCATTGTACTTCCATCTTCTCTACGGAAGACATATCTTGATTAGTTAACACTTAATTAAGTAAATTAAGTACTTTGGCCCCAATTTTCTTCCAGTAAGGGTTCGGTAATAATAACATCAGTGTGTGACATATGTGCACTGAAGTCAGCATGTGACATAATTCTTCTAAAGAAAATTTTGGTGAAGTGTGTACCATTAATGATGACAAAGCTAAGAGAATAAGTTTAAAAATCACAGCCTCTTCCTTAGCAGAGCTAAACCTGATAACCACTGGGAGCCTGTCAGATGTATGCTGGGCTCCAAAACATATGCACGTGGGAGATGCTGAAAGGCAATGAACAACATTTTTTAATGTTGTACATTTTCAGCAGGACTCCAATGAGAACAAGGCACGTTTATGGGGATGGGGAAGTTAAGGAGTTATATCACTTAAATATGATATGTTTTAGAGCAAAGGGAAAAAAATCAAGCAGGAAAAATCTGCAGACGTCTCTAAGCATAGCGTACTGAAGTGACAGACAGAGCAGATGAAAGAGAGAGAAAATAACTGAGAAAAGAATTTCATGAACTATAATATTAATGAGAAATATCCAGAGAGGTTTGGAAAGAATTGTGTTGCTTTTGCTATTGCCAGTTTTGCTTAAAGTAAGATTAATTTGAACATTTTTCCCTGTTGCAGCTTTGTGGTGGTAACAGTTTTTGTTTGGTTTTTTTTTTTTTTTTGGTGAAAAAGACTGAACCCACTCTAGAGGTTTGCTTAAAAGCTGATGGTGTACACAGTAATTTAGAGCTATTCAAAGCTATGCATTGAGTTACTAATTGATTGCTAATGTTGATTGCCTGATGGGATGTTGAGTTATGTTTAAAATTTACTGAAAATAATTTTGTTTCTTTCCTCTCTCTATAGCTGCAGTCATTAAACCAAGACAGATATGCAGGGCAGTTACAGCTCCTCTGGCCTAGATCTTTAAAACCTCCCACCTGCTAAAACCTTCCTGACTCTATGATCAGGGTATCCAAAAATAAGCAAGATATAATACCCCTGTGCCCTCTTCTCTCCCATTATTTCTCACAAAGACACGAGAAGTGTTGATAGTACCCAGTGCCAGAGGATCTATTCTGAGATTTCAAATTATATTCAGTTTAATAAAAGCGTAATGAAAAGTCAACAAAATCATGAATTATAACGTGAACATTTCAGATTCCTTTTTCTTTTGTTTTTCTTCTTGGTCTTTAAGTGAGAACAGAGTAAATGTGCTGAGCATTTAATTCAAAGAGGCAATGTGCAAGTGGGAATTGATGAAAGGTATTTAAGGTCTCTATGACAGGAGTTTCTGCAGTAAAATCCCCAGCAAACGGTACAGCTTTCGATTGCCTAAACTTCCTTTGACCTGTCTTCAAGCTGCTTCATTACCTGTATGAGCAATTTAACCTACTGTGCTTTGAAATCAGCTGGAGCATTAACTGAGATGCTTCTCCTTCCTCTACCAGCTGCTGAAATTCCCCATGGTCTTTCAGCTGGGAAGCTACAAGCACGGAATTTCCAATGCAGGATGAAAGAGCGATGGGTCTGAGCTCTGTTATCTGCTCAGGAGGCAGAGAATACGGTACCCTGGTGAAAAAGCAAGCCTGAGAAGCAGTGGATGGTACAGTGCTACTGCCAGCACTGTACATAACAGTGCGTTTCGTCTGTTTTTCTGCGTTTGTTTGTGCCCCATAACATCTTCAAAACAATCAGGTGAGCAAAATATTTTCTAATCTCAAAGTAATTTCAGCTGTATATTGAATCAACAGCTGGAAAACTTGCTCAGAAGGAGAACATCTGAAAGTCTACTTGATCTCACACTGGTAAGGGAAAAAATATATATATATATTTTCAAACATTTTAGAACAGCATTTGTTTAAATTATTCTGAGCATTGAAATGGCACTGTTACCCCTCTGATAGAAGGTCTGGCTTAAAAAAGGCTGGACTTCTTACTCTCTGGCGTGCTGAAAGGCAGGGAGGATCAAGGAGGAGCCAAGAGAAACACAGAACTTGTGACAAAGTTGATGCAGAAGCCAAGCAGCATCTTTCGCATTCACGACCTTAGCAATACTTCAGTACTTGTATGTTTCTGGAGCAGACTAGAAAAGGTATAAGTAAAATCTGACAGCGTCTATAGTACTTTTTGCTTTGCTCTCCAAAAGTGGGATAAACAGGAGAGAATAATTCACATGGCTTGCAAGTCACACATTTTATTCAAGTGCCTTTAAGAAGTTCTGTTTTGCAGGAGGTGTTGGGAGGTCTAATTGATTCTTTTGTTCTAAAGATTCATTGATAAAATTAGTGTTACCAAGCAGTAAAACTTATCCTGAACTCTGCAAAAGAAAGGTATTAATATTTCTTTTGGGGAATTTCTAACTTTCTTTGGAAATGATATATTT
>VXAV01005796.1:376761-391507 GCA_013399715.1 Alectura lathami | reverse complement strand
TAATAATACTTTTATGTCTACTAAAAAGATCGAGATAGAATGGGGAACAATGACTGAAAGCACAAGCGATAATGAGAGAAAATCGGAGCTGACCATAAAAATACTTTCCTTTGTCTTCTTCACTTCTTAATATTGTTATTATTAGTTATTTCATATTAAACTGGGATTCCTCAAGTACTGGAAGAAATATTTGACTCAGAATAGATGTCTCTTTATCAAATCAAAACAACTCTCTACTTTTCCTCTAGATACAAACTTCCTCTCTTCAGATAGTTTGATTATTTATTTATTTATTTATTTATTGCATATAAAGCAAGACTAAAATAAGAAATGGGCCAACACCATTTCCAGTGATAACACTAAGAGTTTTCCTGCTAGCCTTGACAGCAGAAGGTCTGATAACATACCCCGCTGTTGCGACTTGCGGAGTTTTTAAGATTTGTATTTTGCAAGACTCTATGCATGAGTTGTTTCTCTCTCCACTGGAAGTATCACTCAGTGTAAGAGTCAACTGTGACACCTGAATGACTCAGGCTTTCCACTTGCATGTGACTTATGAGCAGGTCATTTATTAGTGCTTAGCGTGCTATGTGCATCACCACATGGAGAATGTCTTTGTTGATAACAATATTCTTTTTATTTAGATGCATGCCCCTGGTGAATGACAAAACAAAAGGAGAAGATAGCACACAGTCCTTTGGTGCTTAAAATAGAGTTTGATTCTAACACATCAGGGCTTGGGGATCATATGACATCACTTTGATTTATATAAACTAGCTCCACTGTTTGCCTTTGTAAGTTGTACTAGAATTCAAGGGCAGTTTTCATGTTGGAATGACAGAACGGCAGAATTCAAGTAAACAGAACAGTCAGTGTTTTTAAAACATTTTTTTTATTTTGTTCTCCTGTTTAATATAATTGCTAGCTTTCTTTCTCAGAGTGACCCTGAATGTCACCTCAGTGATAATGAAATTGAGTTGCATAAACAAAGCTATATGATTTGGAAAAAAAAAAATTAAGGTCTTAGTTTTTCACAGATAAGAAGCCTTTCATAGACTGACTATTTGTTTTTAAATTGACCATCTCCAACTGAATATATGCCTTTATCACAAAAAAAAAAAACCACTGCTGCTTTCCTGATTAGTTGTTACAGAAGAGAAAAATGTGTCCTGCTCTAACATGAGGAGTTAACTTTTAAGAACTGCGTGCTCCCTAACTTCACCACTCCCCCTCATCCTGTATAGCCAAGCAAGACAGGGATGATCCTATTCATTGGTCAGTGGAGTGAAGCTCCCACTGTCTTTGTCAAGAAACCTAAAGGAGGTGGTAGATGGTATTGATTTGAATCTAGCAGGTTGCATGTCCACCATTTTTAATGAACATTAATTCCTTTTTATTCCTTTTTATATCTTGGCCATGATAGAATTTACCTGGTTTACCTGCTCTTTAATGTGTGCTTCAGTGATTCAATTTTTTTCCTAAAAAGGCTAAGCACAGGCTTTATTCAAACTAAAAGAGATGGGAAGGTGGCTATATTCCTGCTAGGGTTTTTTTTACCACTCCATTTTAATTCTGCCTTTTATGAAAGAATATGGAGGGATTATCTAAGTCGTTTGCTGCTTATGATCACAAGACACGTTGGTGAGAAAAGATACGTCTCAGCTCATGCACTTAGGCTGTGAGCCTCCATGGGAAAATCTTGTAACAGGAGAGTGTTCAGAGCTCTCAAATACAGAACTCTTATGTCCCCTCCAGTGGAGACTTTAAATAGGAACTACTCTAGAAAGGTGAGCGTCCCACTAGGATGACATAAAAGGTAGAACTCGCTGGAAGATTGTTCTGGTTCAATAGCTGATCTCTTCAGTAAAGCTTAAAGCCACCATACGTAAAGCCCAAGAGCACATCCAGCCCATGAGCTACAAGAACTTCTCTGTCCAATAACAGACATCTAAAGGTTCTGCTTCCCTCTGTTGAAGCTAAAGGAGGTAAAGTACTGCACTGCTTACCCTACGTGATTGGATGAAGCCGTACGGGCAGCTGGGATGGTGGCTCCCACTCCCCCAAATCTGTGGGCACTCATAGCCTTCTCTTCAGCGTGTCTGCAACAACTCCACTCTCTGAAGTTTCTTCCCTCAGTATCCTCCCAGACTCCTTTAAGACATTTGGTGTTCATATAGACGAATTCATCATCTCAGAGAAGCTGGGCGACATATCCAGGAGGCAAATATTCATATGATCTGTGATATTAGATTGAATGGATAGAAATGGTACAGGCCAGCCATTACACCCAACTGCTTTGGAGAGAAAGACTGTCTCTCCTCAAACAGTGGCACAGTTTTCTCTTTATACTCTGCCAAATGATTCTTTATTTATTCCATCATACTCATATCTGGAATTATAACAAACAGAAAGCTTAATGCTCTCCAGACTGAAGGTAAGAGATTCTTCTCTGAGCCCATAAAAATCAACAGTAGGTGAATCTAGCCAATTATTTGTGATGTGTTTTTTTTCTTTTTTTTTTTCTTTTTTTACTTGTCTTGACTCTCTCCTAACATTAAGTTTTCATTAAGTTGATAATTAAGTTCCTAATCGAAAGTATCCCTACCTTCAAGTAACACAGCCAGTTTGCTTTTGAGTGACTTTTTCAAATTCTGACAGTAGGTGCTACACATGCTGTCTCTTCAACATAACACCATACCCATCAGTTACTTCTGCAGTAAGTTTCATCTAGTAATGATTTTTTTCCAATACCAATCAGAACCAGAAAGCAGAATGGATAGCTGGAAGTAGGAGTCAAGATTTTGATTGACAATGAATAGCAAACAACATTTCCAGCTCAATAAATGTCAGTGAGCTTTTAATAAGCAAGATAAACTATAATAATCTCCAGAGCAGAACGCATTACAAGAATAGTAAAATAAAAATCTAAAAAATTTTATCTAGGAAAGAAGCAAACCCAGCTATCTGAAATGTTGAGTTTGTTTCTGCAAAATGTGGTTCACAAGTCTGTATTAACAGATGCATTTAGAAAAAGAAATGTAAAAAGTTTTTTTCATTAATTCTGTAGATATATAAAAAATAACATAAAATAAATGTTGTAAAGAAAAAAAAAATAGTTCTGCATTCCCCAAATTAACTTTCACTTCTTGTAACAGAACTATTAGCAGCATAAATTCATTCATTATATGTAATACGTATAAAATTGTACTTGGTCTAAATATAAGTGTAAGAAAACACATAACAAGAATTTTAAGGATCATTCGCAAAGGTTATAATTTCAAAACCAAAATGAAATAATAGAAAACATTTCAAAACTGTGCATGGACACCTTCTTTCTGTTTGTTTGGTGCAGCTGAGTAATTTTATGGGTGGATACATCTGGGACATTCAGAAGTTCATTTCAACTGTGCATATATTATATGTCTGAAAAATTTGCTAGAGCTGAGTATTGTCATGTACATAATTTTCTTTTCTTTTGGGGTGGGGGAGAGGGGAAACCCTGAACACTGATTTCTTGTGCTTAGAAGTCATCTTGTCATCTTCGCATTAATCAAGCATATGCCCCATCCTAGACGATTACAAATTTTGTAGATCATCCTTACATTTTCAATCTCCGGAGATCTCAGGGAGCGTGGCAAATCAGCAGTCAATACTTGGATTTAGGTAGACCTAGATTAATAAACTGGATATCTCTTCTTTTTTCTGAAACCTGTCATGCTGTGCCATAAGTTGCTTCAATAACCCAGCACAGGAAAAATGGAACCACTTCAAAATTTTAAAGGCATTCTAAATCTTGGTCTTCCATATGATTTCCTAAACTGATTTAGGAAACCACTGGTTTAAGCAGTAGATTCACAAGTAAACAACTTGTTATATTTTTCCCCAGCATGCCATAGTAGATTGCAGACAGGAAGGTTTTGGAGAATTTTTGTGCTTGTGGTGAGGTGAAGAGGTAAGGTACGTTTGTCTGATAACTAATTTTTGATGTATAGTAGCTTCTATGGATGTTTCAGGGGTAAGAACGCATTATTTATTTCCTGACAAAGCATTTTTCACAGCGCAAATGATATTGCGATTTATCTGCCTGGTCAAACTCTAGTGGACATAAAAATCTATTAAGAAACAACGTCAATTAGACTTCTAACAACATTATAATTTTGGTACATTTGGGATTGTGATGGATCTGGATCAGGGCTTAAAAGATTTTTGTCAAATATTTCATTTTATTTAGAAGAAGTCAATATTTCAGACAGATTTTGTTTTCTGGAAGGCACATATAGTTACGTTGAAAGCTGAAAATCTTCTGACTTGTGAATATCCTGTTACAATCTCTGTGGCTATGCATGATTTTGACCCACAGAATCTCATCAGTCTTCTTTGCAGCCTCATTTGGTGTGTCATTTTGGTCTGGGCATTGCTTGTGTTTAAACCTTTCCACGTCTCTGAGAAGTAAAAGCCTTTGTCCAAAAATAGACTACAATAGAGAAGATCTACAACACCGTTAAGTGTTCACTGTATTCTAGTGCCTCCATTTTGGTGGGGAGTACTAATCAGAGATCTAAAACTTCTTCAGAGGTGAGAAAAAATACTATAATCAGCACACAACACCAGCCATACCGTCTGTTCCTTTTCATTTGGGAAGAGTAGGGTGAATTAGATGATCTTTTCCTCTAACAAGATCGTGAGAGATCTGATGTGATAAAAAGTCTAACATATTTCTCACACACTCACGTCAATGTTTCGGTTTTAATGTACATTTTTTTACTAGCAAAATTTGGTCTCTCATCAATTATCTATCATCAAATTACCTCAAAAAAATATATATATATATATATATAAAACTAACAATTAGGATTCAGCCTAGGAACAACGTTGGCTTGACTGACAGCTCTGGAGATGGCATTGTCATTTTACCACAAAGGACAGCAACAAATTGTTCAGTGACAATAAAAGACCACCTCAAATTATTTTACCTCTCACAATATTGATGCAATGGGGTCCGTCTTGAAAAGGGAGAAAGTAATTTAAGCTACGAAATTCTTGTCCTTTCCCTTTCTGCAAGGCTGGCCACCAGTGATTATTCGGTGTAAACACTTCTGCCTTATAGCACAGACTGTGAGCATCCGTGGAGAGCGTGCCAGATCCACTGGAGTGGAGTGATAATGGCTTTCTATCAGTAGCAGCAGTGACCAGATTGAAATAAGGTCCCAAGCGAAAGGTACCTGTGTAGGATTGAAGATGGATATCCATTTTGGGGATAGACAACTGCCTGAGTGAACAGAGTTTTGCCTTTCTTCTTGTAAATTGAAATTACTGAAAGACTTTCTCTTAGCTATCAATTTGGCAGATTTCTTACTTGTAGGATATAGTTCATTGTAACTGAAAGTATGAGGACATCTGTTTTAAGGTGAAATACTTCTCATCCTGTTACCTGTCCCTTCAACTAACTGTCTGCCCAGTTCCCTTACAATTGTCTCATACTTGCACTTTTCCCCTTATATACTAAATGACAACCCTGTATTGATCTGACAAAAAAAATCTGTCCTAATTTAAATCTCCTTAAAGTCTTTCCTCTGTCATGATGACTTTGGGAAACCATCCAACAAATGGAAAATGATATGGATGATGAGAGGCATGAAAAACTGTATCCTTAAAGATAAAAAATGTACTCAGGCTCTTTGTTCCTCCTCTTTTCCAACCTTATGCTGGTAAGCCAGCGGCAAAACCACCTCATTTTCAGAAGTCAGTCAGTCCTGCTGGAAAGGAGAAGCTGTCTGTCCCCATCCACTGGTAAAAAAGGAAGAAATAGGACTGTGTAGAGAATACCACTTGCACAGACTTTCTGCCCAGAGCTTGTAGCTCCTGCACAGCTGCACGCACTCACTGCCAGGCCAGATGTTGGAACTTCTGCAGCTCACTGCCAAGCAATAAGCCACACAGGGCAGGGCAAGGAGAGTTCAGCTCATTAGCCATCCTCCTCTTCTTCTCAGCAGCCATTCCCTGACTCCTGTCCGTCAAAAGGACAAGTCAAAGGGGACAACCCACTGGAGAGCCCCAGGCAAGACCAGCATGACTGCTGACAGCACCCCACTGGTGATACTCAGGAGCTGACTGCCAAGCGGTGTATCGACTGGATCAAATTAATCATTTCACAGATGAGTTAATGTCATCATTCAATCAGTGTGGAGTTTGCTTACGTTTTTAATGGCTCCTAAGTAATTGCCAAATTTATCTAGGGAGGAAGGTTCATGTAAATGATGTGGTGCCCACAGCCCACTGATGAGGATGGAAAGTTTATCTTTGTCTGGAGTTCTTTAATATCTGGAGCTCTGGAACTGTACTGTTCCACTTGGATTTCACTGGAAAAACAAATGAACAAACGAACAAGTGGGAACTTCTCTTTGTTCTCCTCCTTCCTTCTCCACCTCAGAAGATGCTGGAGGCATAGGTTTCTTAATGGAAACATTTCAGTTCTTTTTTCATAACCTGCTTCTCCTGCCTTGCAACTTGTTTTTCTTAACTGAAACATTAAGCTGTAATATTTTTGTTTCTATTTTAATGTTTTTTAACACTGTTACTTGGAGAAGAGTCAGATTTTAGAGGAATTATTATAACTCTGATGTTAGAGGACCTTGGAAAGGAACCTGAATTTGAAATGCATCATTCTGCCATCTTAGAAGTACATTTTGGCACACCCTGTTTGAAGATATCATAAATGGCATATATGATCTTTTATTCATAATCTACTTCTGCAGTTAATGCTGTTGGATTTAACTGTGTTTTTTCTTCATAGATAAATGCCTTCTCTAAATGGCTTTGAACCATTTTTAAGTATGAATGTACTGTATGGTATGTTGTGACAACTGGTTGGTTAGACCTGATTTGTTTTTCTTTCAGAAGTTTTTCTTTCATGTGCGCACTAAGTTGTGCATTATATTTACTTTCCAGCATCAGCAATACCAAAATCTAAAAAGCTATTCACAAAATCAGGTACCAAATATTGTTGGATTTTTTTTTTTATTTGTATTTCTTTGCATGTGCTTGGCTAACATTTTTGATATATTGGAGAAATTTGTAACCACGCATATCAAAGAAATTTTTTAAAAAAAAAACAGCCTCATGCTATTGCCTGCATTTGATCTTCCATGTTTATTTGATCTCTGGTCTACATCATGCAGGAAGTCAGATTTTACAGATCTGCAAACCTACAATCAAAGATTGTAAAGACAGTGTTGCTGTTTCATGTAGCCAGACCAGCCTGGGGTAAGAGTTTTATGCTCCCTGATGACACTGGTTTTCATACTCCAGGATTTTCTTTCCTCTTCTCCATCCCCATCCACGCACTGCTGCCTTTCTTCCAATGACATCTGGGGCTCAGTGGCAGCCAAGGTGAGGTATGAGCTAAATCACTGCTGACTCTGGCTGCTGCTGTAATAATGTGGAGTGATACTAAGTTATAATGATAACTGTTATCCTTAAAATCTATGAATCTGTGGGAAATTTATGAATTGTGAAAGCAGTTACATACATAA
Source organism: Alectura lathami (assembly GCA_013399715.1). Taxonomy (NCBI): domain Eukaryota; kingdom Metazoa; phylum Chordata; class Aves; order Galliformes; family Megapodiidae; genus Alectura; species Alectura lathami. The sequence continues at coordinate 383,975 of VXAV01005796.1, read as the reverse complement.
ATAAGGCAATTAATTGATTCAATTCTAATTCAATTGATCAATCCTAATTTTAATGTTATTGATTGTGTATTCCTTTGGAACAAGAAAATCCATATATCAATAACCGTCATCTCCAAAACCCACCAAACTGAATTATCATTAATTCATGTTTCATTATAATATTATTTTTATCAATCATCTAGACCCTGTTACGTAACAAAGCCTGCAGTGTATAACTGAGAGAGAATGCCAAGAAATTAAATCAGAAAAACTTATAAAATACATTATCTATATTAAACTTACAGTTCTGTACAGAAATTTAAATTCAGCATAAAAGTGATATGCAACATTCTGCAGGGATGAAGATTGCGTTTTGGTCATAAAAGCACAGGTTGGTCTCTTTCGTGCTAGCATGCCCACTTATTTCTCTCCTTAAAGATAGGAGGCATGAGGGATGATTGTAGATGTATACTTTCCATAACTTCCTCAATATCTTTCAAAAGGAAAAGTGTGTTAACCAAAATAATAAGGAATTCTGTATATTCTCAGTATTTATGTATGGTGAAATACAATGATACGACATCAAATCCCAGCAATCTTTGGGGGAGGTTTCAGAGCGTAGCCAGACAAATATCCATCATACTGCTATCCACTGAGCTCACGCATTAATTGTTGCAATTTCTTGCCTGTTGCACACGGATCCCAGAATGACCGATTTGAACTTCAATTTCAAGAAAAGCTGCTACCCTCTTCTACGTAAAATAACTGCTGTATCTTAAAGTTACCAACTGTAGTTAACATTAGCTCACATAAAAAAAAAATAAATAAAAAAATCCAAAATTTGGAAAAATATGATGTTACATAGCTTGATTTTCTGAATATTGGTATATATTTTCTGAATATTGAATATATTCTGAGTTATTTCACCCCTGGTAAAACTGAGCAGATGCAAGCAGACTCCCATCTCTTCCTGACTTCCTTAACTCAGCAAAAAAAATAGCTTGATGGGATTTGTGAGAGCATGGCTTCGAGAGATGGGCCTTGAACTCCAGTGCTGTGCACCAGTCTGAGCTCCTACCTCACCTCCATGTCATGATTTTATTTGTGGGATGAGATGTACAAATCCATTGTACAACTCTGCTCTAGAGTTCTCTTTTTTGTGATGAAGTATTGTGTTGGGAAACAAGTTCAATGAGTGACCTGGTGGTTCTTAGTGCCTCTACGCACTGGGCACCAGTACCCAGGGGGGGTTCTCCAGGCTGCCCCTAATTTGCAGAGCATGGTGGAGGGGGTAACTCCAGTAAAAGGCACAAAAGGTGCTGTAGAGGAGAAAAATGCAAGTACATTTACAAAGAAACAGACACTTTCTTTTTCTGTTTTCCCACTTATAAATAAATATTCTTGCCTTGCTAGAATTATCTTGAAAACTAATCATTTACTATGGTTTTGGGTTTGCACAATACCGTTCTCTCCAAACTCTGCTTCATGAACACACACACACACACACCTCCACATATCCACAGGAAATTTTTTCTTGAGAACCCCACCAACTTAAAAGCATTAGAGCCACCACTGCTGTGCACGTAATCCAAAATGTCTGAGTTACAGCAGTTTAACGGATTACACTTATTAGCTGAGTGACTGGGGTTGACTTTGTACATAGTTTTAGCTTTTTCTATGATGACAAGCATAGCACTTTAGCTTACACCTCTATGGAGGTGATTTAAGTAAGGTCTACTTCTTTATGGTTTCAGCGTTGAAAGTGCCTTTCCATGGTCTTGGTCAAATAATTTAATTTTACCCTGTAATGTTTCAACATCTTTCCTCCAAAACAGGGAAAACACTTGCTTGAAATGAAAGTAGGACTTTAAAATAATTAAGGCTTTTTGGTAAACTGTTTATTTAAAATGCTAAAAGGAGATCGATATGGTGAACTGCATGAGCAGATAGTGAATAAAGTGTTAATGAAAGAAAGTGAATAAAGTGTTAATGCTCTTTCTTAACTAATTAACACCTGCAGAATGCTACCAAAAAAAGTGTTACTATTCATTGAATATGAGAGCACTCAAGGTCTGAAATTCTGTTCAGTTTATTCAGGCAATTACTGCCAAAAAATATTTTTGAAAAGGTATAAAAGCTTCATCATGACGGAGTTAATGCAGTTATCAGCCAGGACAACCTAAAAACTATTCAGTAATGGTACTTTGGGTCCAATTTGAAAATCAGCCCAAGATGGGAAGTAATTTCCTCACCCCATAAAACACTGTCAGATTGAAAAGTCCCATTGTGAAGCGAGCTATAACCAAGAGGTTTCCGAAGTTTTCACAATAAAGCAAAATTACAAAGACTCAGTGTTGGAGGCCTTCACCTAGGATGTGCCCGAGCCAAGCTCAGATCTCTCCCTGTCTGGTTCAGGGACTACAGCCTGGGGATCCTCCCGCACACCGCTGCCTGCCAGCCCATTACTTATTCCTGTCCTCTGCTTCTCCTGGCTGAGTCTACATTTTACAGATAAATAATAGTTTTTGAACAAGTAGAGGTGCAAGGGTAAAGAAAGAAGGTTGACTAAATACTTGACTCAAAACAATTACTTGATCCTTTTCCTAGGTGAGGGCTGTAGCAAATTGTTCAGAAAGTCTTTATCACAGTGGTTCTTCTCTGGAACAGGAGAAAAGGATGAGACTATCTACCTCAGTGGGCATACATATTAATATGATATTTGGGGAAGGTTGTGTTCAAGTCTCTTTCTTGTATCAGACAGAACCAGGGACTTATTCCTACAGGTAGGTTTGTTTCTATAGAATCAGAATTCTCATGGTCAATTAAAAAAAAAAAAATCCAGGTAAAATATTCTCTCATAACAGATACTTTGCCATGAAACACTTCACTTTACTACAGTGAGTCATGATTTCCTGATCAAAATATCCCGCTTTAAAAATAATAAAAAAATAAAATAATTGTGGCTGACTATACTGCAAATTTTTCCTTCCACCTGTAATGATGTTGGTGGAATTAAGTGCATGCTGGCATCAAGGTTGGAAGACCATTTCCCATATGTAAAATAAGTCATTTAAGTATAAATTCTGCTATACACTGAGGTCATGGTAGTGTGACTTATCCTCTGTGTAAAGAAGCAACAAAGTATTATTTTTCAAACTTTCTGCTGAGCCAGCCATCTCAGCTTCTATTGATTTCTACAGAAATCCTCTTGCCTTAAGGTTTAGTTTGTAAATTATACTTCTTGTATTTGACCTATTACCAAGATACATTTGTGTCCATTTTCTCCATTTCTATCCATGCATTTTAATCCAAATGGAATTTTACAAAGGGCAGAGAATCTAATTTTAAAAAGGTAATTTTAGAATTAGGAAATATACAACTTCTAAAATTTTCATGAAGACACCTTATTTTCTTTGTTACATGCACCTTTTCTGTGCCATGAGAAGAAATAGAATGAAAGTAATCATGCCTGCCTTTGTAATTAAGAATCTTATTTACAGAAAGGAGTAGGATTCTCATTTTCTTCTTCCTCTTATGGCCCAACTGAGCAAATTATTCCATGTGATTGTGGACAAGATCTAAAAATTTTGCGAGTGAAGTGCAATTTAGGTGAAACTGAAGTGTCCAAGCCAAAGGTTTTGCTCAGAAGTCCTGCTGGCTGCTAAGTGCCTCTGGGTATGTAGGGTTTGGCTTCTTTTGCTCCTCTTTCAGCAGGGTGATGCCTTCTTCATCTGTCAGGCTGATTGAGACTCAGAAATCAGCCTTCTCTCCTCTAAATCTCCCGAGGAATTTGATCTAATAGCTGTTCAGAGATCACAGCCAACAAACATGTGAAGAATACAGATAAAATCACTTTATTTTTAAAACTTGGCCCTTGAGAGCATTGTTGGTAGTACTGCATATGTGTTATATATGCTAGCTACTTCTTACAGCTTTTGCCAGAGAAATGGAGAACATACATCTAATTTCACCTTCTGCCAGGGAGAGTTCAAGCCCACATTTCCAGCCTCAGAGCACAGTTCGTTAACCATTACACTGCAAGCTACTCCTGGGCTTTTGATCTCAAGACCAGAGGTATTTTCCAAAGACAGTTTAATCTAGCAACAAAGATTTTAATTGCTTCCGACCAGGAAAGGGAGTTGCATTCCAGGCTTCTCCGTCTGTACAGGTGATCAAATCAGTTGGCAGCTTCACAGACACTGGACGTGACCGCTGGCCTTCCCTGAAACAAACCACGAACCTCAGCCAGTCTGTGGAAGGATGCTCAGAGGTTCCTCTGAGGCTACGGGCTTTGGATGTCATTCAGCTAACCTGGATGTGGACAGGATGGGAAAGACTTCACCACGCTCAGCATTTGTTACCACCAGGCTTCTGCACTGAACTGCATCTTGGACACTTCCCATGTGGTGTATTCACCACCCCAAAGATGTATCATACAACACAACTAGCCCTCAACAAACTGCATTTCTTGAAATGCTTCTCTTTTTCCCTTTTGATTTTTTTTCTCTGTTATTTTAATAGTCCGTTACCATAGCAACTAGTGCCTCACTATCTTTAATATATTAAAGTTCATTACACCATATGAGGCAAGGGAATATTATTATTTTACTTTATAAAGGTAGGAGGGAGATATAGATACTAAATGCATATTTACATAGAAAAGCTAAGTTAGAATTTCAGCATAGAAGGCGTACCCAGCTTAACTCTAACTCAGAACTCACTGGTAGCAAGGGAAGCAAAAGCGGTCTAGTGTGGAATCATAGCTGGGTGCCTGAAATTCTCAGCTCATATTGAAACCCACTCCACTGTCTGNACAAAAAAAAAAAAAAAAAAAACAAGGGAAACTCACCTCCACAGGAGTTGCAGATGCATATTATTTTGCCTGGGTGGTCAGGGGCCCGAGCATGATGGGCATGAGCTTTCCTCTCATCAGTCATAACACAGTACCTTGATCCTTACATTTCTGCATAGTGGAGCCCAGTTCTGGACACAGTTTGTGCAACATCACTCAGCAGAGAGACCTGGTCCCAGAGCCACTCTCCATCCCTCTCCTGGTTCAGTGCTGTATCAAACAGGAGAGCCCTCTGTCACACAGGGTTTTTTGTCTGTGTTGTGTACCATACAGCACTATGCAATTTTAAGATTTCACTTCTTGAAGTCAACAGTATTTAACTGAGAAGGCACAAGAACTGATAGCACGTTATTAGTATTGCTGGCACATCACTGCTATAAAGCAGAGTGGCAAATGAGGTCGCTCTCTCACATGAAGAAATATGTTGTATTATTTCAATGCTCACTTTGATCTTTAATTTATTTGCTTCATTTAAAAAAAAAAAAAAATCACTGACAGATACGTTGATTCAGAACTGCTGCTAAGGCTAGTGCTCAGAGGCTTATCAAAGAAAGACATATTTGAAAAGTAAGCTGTATTTTGAAAAAGAAAGAGAAAGCAGAAGTCAGATATAACACCAGGGTGTTTTTTCTTAGAACTCCGTCTGAAAATTATTCTCAAAGTTTTAACAGCAGCTGCTACTTCAAATAGATTTCTAATTTTTTGACATTTCAATTAAGGTGTTACATGAACTAAGTTTAGGCTTAGATTTTACTTAACTGAATCAGTAACTATAAAATACTGCATACGATCAGGGGATCTAGGATTAATATGAGTAGGCATTTGCTGCTCATACGTACTGTAAATATATTATAAAGGTCTTGAGAGACAGTCTGCTGAAGTCACTAGAAGTCTCCTTACTTTAGCAAGTTTTTTTTTAAAAAAAGTACTGAATAGAATATGGCAAAGGCTCACTGAGACCTACACCAGAATTTGCACAGAAAACTGTCCTTTCCTGAGAAACCATTTTCTGGAGTCTCAGCTTATGGTTTTGAAATGCTCTGCTGCTAGACATGATGGCTACAAAGAAGGGCTTCAAAAAGCTACCCAAAGGTAAGACACTACAAGAACATATCCAATAGTTTTCAGAAAGTCAGAGGCAGTTCTTGCGAGAGGCAGGGACGTTCATCTGAAAGGCTTTTTAAATCCTAAACCCTGGGGTAACAGCAAGCAGAGAATTGAACAAGTGAGGACCTAAAAAAAACAGTGAATTTCAAACCAATATAGAAATATATAACATAACTCCTACTGTAACTGAATATTGTTCTCTTTTTCCATTCCACATCCCCTTTGGTCATATTCCTGTTATTATTAGACTAAGCAGCTAAGATTTCATTAATTTTTCTGCTCCAGTAACTGATCTATAACCTGAACTCCTACCACATATAAGATCAAAACTTGTGTATAAAAATAGATGTTTATTACTAGGTTTACTAAAGCAAAAAATAAAAATAAAAATTTGTGCAAGCACTTTTTTCGATGTTGCAAAAGAGTGAAAGCCATAAGGAGTGAAGGAGAGTCTGTTCTGACAGGAAAACTGAAGGATGTGCCTTACATTGAGGTGTGCTGGCATCCTTAAAACCTGTGCTTAAAACTCAGGGGAAAAACTGAACACCCGGAAAGGAGCTCTGCTTGGAGAACAAGTTCCCGAGGTTGTACAAATTGTTTCAGCTTTCTTTTGGTCTCATTAAAGTTTATAATCTGAGGTACGGGTATGTTTGGGGAGTTTTTGAATTTTTAGCACATTCAGAACTAGTCCTGAAGATATAAATACAAAAAAAAAATAACCTGATTGCCAGGTTTGAAGGGGAACTACTGCTGGCAGAGTGGTATGGAAGAAGCAGAACTGAACAGCCACCATCCTGCTCACTGCTTTCCTCACCCTGAGCGCCTGACCTCCCCCTCACCCCTGCCCTGCCCTTTAAATTGTCCTTGTGCCACTTCATTGCCTGGGTACTCCTTCTGCACTGCATTCATCCTCAATGCTTGATATAGAGTGATGCGTACTCTCATCTTTGTGGGCCTAAAAGTCGCACTTTTTGGAATCGTGCAAAAAGCATTTCTTTTAAAATGAAAAAAAAAAAAAAACAATTTTTATTTTTTTATTTTTTTATTTTTTAAATATACCATCGAGATTCTTGGTAAAAGCTTGGATATATATGAGAATAAACACCAGCACTTACTGGTGCTGGACGTGTCTACTTTGGATGGAATATAAAAACCATCTTCAAATATTACAAGGCACATATTATAACAGACATTTGACTGCTGAAATAATAGTAAAAGGAAAAATAATGGAATAATCTTTTCTTTCTTTTTTTTTTTTTTTTTTTTTTTATCAAAT
>VXAV01005796.1:354340-368146 GCA_013399715.1 Alectura lathami | reverse complement strand
TTTTTTTTTTTTTTTTTTTTTTTTTTTTTTTAAAACGTGTAAAAGAGCCAAGGTTTTCTTTTCTCTCCAGACATGTTCTAACATCAAAAATTCTGAATTTCATGCAACTCGCCCATTGTCAAGCAGCAGCCATCAATCCATAGAGCAAACCACTCTTACTGATTTTACTTCTGTTCTGTTGGGAAGTCAGAATTTCAGATGAATGCTGAACACTCGTGGTTCCTGACAAGGAACAGATTTTTTGCCTGATATTTTCAGGTGGAGTGATTTATGCAGGATGGGGAGCCTTTACAACCTTCTTCCATGGCAGCAGGGAAGTGGGTAGCCTCAGCTGGTCGGACAGGAACAGAAATCAGGATGGACAGGAAAGGTTAAACAAAGTTAAGAGTAGTAAAGCACAAAACAAATTATTTTTCCATTTTCAAATGTAACAGCCATGGCAGTAGCCTTGCTGCTGAAAAGCAAATGCAATGTGGGTGACAGAGAAAGTGTGATCTTGAAGGTCTTGAGTAGTCCTTGTAAAACATGTAGCACCTGCCTGTGGGTGAGTGGTAGAGATGGAGATTTGCCTAGGGCACAGAGCCCATCCAGCCTGGTGGTGCAAAGGCATTGTGCAAGTGAGCTGCTTTTCATTCAGAGTCAGGTACGAGCAGCAGGTGATGCATAACGTGACGGTGCATCATTTATGCTATTGTCCTATGAGGGTTATGAATTCCAAGATGTAAGAAGCGCTGTATGACACAAATTGACTTTTTCTGCTCTGTTTAGTGAAATACAGGACAGAGATGTACTAGAAGCCAAAACATTAGCTGAGCTACACAGTAACACAAGAGTTTGATATATCAAACTAAACAATGCCACACTTTCTAATTGTGCAGAGCAAAATGAAGTAGTAAACTTTTTTTTTTTTTTTTTTTAATCTTAATTCCTAAGTGTTAAGCTAGGTATAAAAAGGGAGCATAAATAAATGTTAAACTGCTGATTACTTTGAAAGCTTATTTGAAGTTTGTGTACTGTGCTGCTGACAGTGAATGTCCTGAACTGGTCTACAGGGTGCAATTTAATGCAGAAAATTTCACAACTAAACATATATCCATCTAGAAGTGAGGCACAATGAGGGGTTCAACATAAAGTTACTGTGCTCACACCAGGATAAAGCCATTACATAATCTGTTACATGTTTGTGAGATCTCTGACACAAGAACAATAGGAAAAAAAAAAAAAACATACCTCTAAATTAAGCCAACAAACCTGGTATGAATTTGAAAACTGCATATCAAAACTATGACCTTGATTTTCTTACATTAACTGTTTCAGTCTACTGTAAGCCTACATTTTACTAATGCCCCACTCCCTGCATCCATTTCTACTATATATTGTACTTATCCAGACGCATGCACACACATATACACTTACTCAGCCTAGGCCACTGCATTTTTTAAGACACCCAAAATTGGTTCAGCAAGCAGCAGAGCACATATTTAGCACCCTGACTTCAGAATTGTGCCTGTTCCTCATGCACCATGCACACCCCCACCTCAGAGATGTACTCTTCTAATTCAGTCTTTTTCTTCAGATTGTCATCACATCATCTTCTTCAATCTGTCCTGGTGCTCTTGCTCAGGTGCCAGCATTTACAGGTTCCTGGCAAGCTCACCAACCCTCTCTCCCTGAGGGCAATTCAAGCAGACAACAGCACTACCCTTCTTTCTGCAGGTGGGCAGGTGCTGCTGAGAGTTAATTCACCGAGGAGTGGAATGTGGAACTGGCATCTAAATATCTGTTTGCATTACAACTCTCCCTTGTTTGATTAGAAAATCTGTGTTGGTTTCTGCCCACAGGAAACCCCACTCACCTGCAAGGCAATTGGAAGTCTGCATGAATATTGGATTTTGGTGCCCTTTTGGGGTAGAGATATTTGGTAATGTGGAAAAGTCTTTTGTTCATTGCATACGAAAGACAGAGGAATGTACTATCATGTCCTTGTTGCCCTTCTCTTTCCCTCTGCAGGCATTTTGTAGAGCCACATAGGCACAGGCAACTGGAGAATATTTTATCCAGAGACACCTGATTTTCCTGTTATTTAGACCTCTCTTGGAGGAACTTGTAAAAAGTAGGCTGACAAAACGCAAAGCTTGATGACTTTAGCAAGAAGCCAGAGTCCACCGGATGCCCCAGAGGCATTGTCCCATCTGCACATCCCCTTGCATGACCCTACTGCTGGCAGTCCAGCTCCATCTCTGCTCCAGCCTTCGCAGGTTGCATACTTCCCATCAGTGCTCTGCAAAATTAGGAAGGCGGTTTACTTCTGTCTCGAATAGCAATAATTAAGCTGCTTTTGCATCTGATGCTTCTCTACACTCAGAACATAGATCACATTTCCTGGATCCTCACCCCACTTCTTCCCTGCCATCTCCCGCCATCTCTGTTTGAGCTGGCTGCCTTCTGCACTGCACAACATATGCTCCCTAATCAGGAGCATCTCCCCTCCAAAATTTGGGATGGATGGGTGGCCAGCCACAGTGTGACAGGCGACAGACAGAACGCAGCTCATGCGTGGGACCTAGGGGTAGGGAGAGCAGTGCATGCCAGAATCTCTGAGGTCTGGGTGTGTTCCTCATAGGTTTTGGTACTGGGCCAGGCTCGCTACCCCAGCTCCTTGGCTGCTCCATAGGCAAACACAGTGGGGCTGCATCTCTAGGATGCCTCTGAGACTGGGGTTTTGACCTTGTGCTATCCAGCTCCTTGGAGAGGAGCAGATGCTCCTTCCCAATGCAGTAATGAGGACCCAGGAAGTGGGCTTGTGATGCCGAGTGCCAGGGCTGACATCCCGCAGCCCTGGGAAGGAGGCCAGTGCATCTCCTGAATGTGAATGTAAGGCTCTAGGCTGCCAGGGTTTTGTTAAGTAGATCTCGTTCTCTATGCACTGTCCCAAATCTCAAACTCAGAGCATGTCATGCAGGCTGCTGACAACAGGGTTCAGCGAGCTGAACCTGTAGGATCGGACTGTGCCCAGGGTGTGCAGTCAGAGCTCAGGTAGCAGGCTGTGTTTTGAAGGAAGGAAATCTCATATTTATTCATGATTTAATTAAGAGAGATCAGCCTTTTCAGCCAGTTTTGAATATACATGAAAACAATTATATATATGAGGCTATCATTCCTCATATGAGCCCTACGCTTCTGAGCAAAAAGCCACACTTCCCAATATACTTGATGGAGTGATTTAATCCCGTCACGGGGGTCAGACTCTTCTCTTCCCCCATGGGGATTTGGAGCGTGGAACACCAAACAAAAGACACATGAAAAGCCAAAATCCCTCACATAATTCTGTTCAAGCCTTGTTTGAACGCAAACCTCTCTGTGCTCTGAGTTTTATTCATTAAAATAAAGCACACAAAATAACTCTCACCTACTATTATTAATCATACGGATTTGCTCAGGAAAACAAATTTAGTTGGGCTTTCAGAACAAATCAATTCAGAGGAAGGGAATATTTTGGCTGCCATGGCAGCCCAGAAGAGGGTAAAAACAAACATCTTTGCTGCTGATAGTTTGCAGCTGGCTCCGTGACGGACCAGTGCTGATGTGTGATGCTATTTTTAAGCAGCAATTGTTTAATCACTTCTGTTCCCCTGGGCTCAGGCTAAAAATGATGCCTCTGGAGCACTTTGTCTACAGGCAGGTAGAAATAATTTGATCTCATCCTTTATGGCTGCAGAGGAGATGGAGCTGTATGCAGCACTGGCGACACGCTTCACAAAGAATCCAAATATCAAACAGAAGGGAGAGTGCGTTGATCATGGCATCAAAGTGGTGTAATGTCACCAAATGATCTGCTCAGAAACATACCATTGTCTCCAGGAGAAAAGGGAAAAGCTTACTTAAAACTCTATGTTCTTTCTTGGCTTCCTGGTTTTTGCTGCAGAGTTAACACAGGGTTAACTCTTAATGTGAGTTAACTCTCACGTACCCACTGTGTGTGAAAGGGACGGATTGTTCTGAAGGCCATATGTAATTGTGTGTAAGTATTTCAAGAAAGGGTATTTCTGAAATTGTTTATTGGACGTGCTGCTGCTTTGCAATAGCTGTCAGCCCTATTGCTGACTTCTGGGGAAATCAGGGTTGAATACAGATGGATTTGCCAGGAAGACTGTGTGCAGTGTTTCACCAGCAAGATCCAAATTGCAGCCCCCTTGCAATTCATTACAAAGAACAACCATACCTCCACATCTGGACTTTTACAATATACCTGGGCCTTGTAATACAAAAATAATTCCTGTTCTTAAAGTTGAAGCAATGACTGTCTTGCAGAAAATCCTTCATTTCAGCAAAGTGGAGACATTTCCTAGGCAAAAGGGAGATGTAGCTCTTTGTAAATCAGCAGCACTACGCGAGCAAGAACTTGACCTAGGAGTTAGAGGGAACACTTTACCACAAGCACACAGAGTAATAGCCCAGCTTTGGAGATGTCAATGGGAATTTCACTATTGACTTCCGTAGGGCCAGGATCTCACCCATATCTGCATAGATGATTAATGGCTCCCCTGCCTTTCAATATCCTCTCTGGCTAACAATAAATTATCTCTGCCAGTGATTACTTTTAAGATGTAGCTCATAAAAATGCTTGTGAAAAGCAAATAGTTTTGCCTTTGGGAGAAACTATATTAAAGAAAGTGTTGGATATTTTTGAAATCTTCCCCAGATGGATTGCCATAGGGTACTACAAGATCATCTTGCCTCCATTTCAAATAATCCCAGCTGTTTGTCCTGCTATAGTGTTATCCTTGTAGATTTTTCAGAAAGAAAAACGTTCCATCAAAGCGCATTTAGTATGTGTGTTTGTTAAGTGTTTTTGCCTCCTTCTTTGTTTATGACTTTGCAGAGATACTTTTGTTTACTCTGAGAAAAGACATAAATAAATCCCTGGCGCCTGTTACTTCTTCTTGCATGCACATGTACCCCTAAGAATTAATGAGTAGGATGAGCTGATGGGGGGAATCTGTTAGTGTCATTTTATTTTCATCATCTTGAAATATTAGCCAAGTGCCAGTTTGGGGATGCATGTTGCTAGAAAGAAAAGCCTTACTGATCAAGCAGTAAATAAGTCTCAATTTTGAAAGCTGCAGGACACTGTGTGTCACAAGTTATTTACCACCTATTTCTGTCAGGTAAGTGATTCCCATCCCTGACTTTCTCTCCCTGTTTTTTGACTGGAATAAGCTTTTAACATAAATTGAAGAAGGATTTCACCTGCACCTGGTGCAGTCACTAGCAAATTTATCACTTCTGTTCTTTTCTACATTTTCTTGCTTCCTGTACAGTTTACCCACTCTTCTTTAATCTCCTGTATTCTTACTTAGAGGAAGGGCATGGGGCTACCAGCGTATATAAAACTTCCTCATGTTTTAAGACATACAATGTGTAAACTGCAATGTAAGTGGTGTTGTCCTGACTTGCATAGGATATTGCAGGAATATTCAGACTCTTCTGGGACTCCAGTAGTGACTTCCACTTTCTTTACCAAGAAAATAATAATTTACTGCTAGCTTTTGTTGTTGTTTATTCATGAAAGTACTTTCTCCCTCATCCTGCTGCAATTTTCTTTTGACTTCTTTGACAGGAATAATTGAAAGCCTTTCCAACGGAGACAAGCACTTGAGCTCCATTACTCCTGCATGTTGGGAGAAGAGCTGTCATGATTTTATAAAGGAAAAACGTCTGGAGAACTAAAGGCTCGCATTTATATCCTCCTGATTAGAGCTGGAAGTGAAATCTCAGCACCCTGGGCCAGGTCCCTCGCAACCACAGACATACACACATCTTCTGATATCGCCTGCACTCTGCAGCTGCTGTTCAAGCTGCTGAACAAAAATTTCAAAGCCCCTGAAGTTATTTTGCATGCATACCTGGCATTGGCCGTTGCCTACTACTCAGTGTCTCTTTCCTTCTGAGTGCATAGCCTACTGCTGCTTTCTCTTTAGCTGGGCACGTAGCACAGAACGATGAAGAACTTCTCCGTTTAATGAAGTGAAGACCCAGGACGGACCAAGATCGCTGGAACAAGGCATCAGTTTATCATGAAGGACTTTCTTCTCTCTAGCAATCTCCTTTTCCTCCTCTGCCACTGTTTGTATCCTCATTACTGATAAAGAACAGAAATGAGCTGAACTTAGGGAAAGGCATAGTGATTCTTTGGGAAGAGTTAATCTGCAGGTGGAGGCTGGACAAAATTTTATGTACAAAGCCATGCTATTCCCATTTGTGTGCTCGGACAGAGAGCAGCTCACCTGTTTGGTTGTCAGGAGGAGGGGTTATATAAAGATGAGTGTGATCTCTGCTTAGAGGGTGAATTTGGATTTTCAATACCTTTTTGTTTCATTCTACATCATTCGCTGTGTTTTCTCATTTCCAGCTCTCCTTCTTCTCCATGTAGCAATTTTTGAGTTTCATTGTTATTCCATCTACTGACATGAAAGAGTAAATGCTATGATTCTCCAACAGCATTAGTGAATAAGCCTGGAGGAGTTAACCCCTCGGAGGGTTTCTGTTCCATTGTGAAGCACACTGTAACACTAGCATACCTCTTGAACTTTTTTCTATATCACAGCTGATTTTTTTTTTTTTTCCAGCACCTTCCTTTGCCCCTTCTTCCACCTTCTTTCGTCATGCTCCATAAGCACATTTACGCAGACATAAGATGCTCCATAATTTATACAGATGTGTTGAGTTGCAGAATGTCCCATCCTACAGCACAACATGGATTCAGAAAAGTCTGGTGTTGATAAAACTTCACTTTTTTTCACTCATCTCTTAAAAGACAGTGTATGTTTTCCAACGTGCGAGTGTGTGCCTGAAAAGCAATGTTAATTCCTTCAGCCCAGTAGGTATTTGACACCTCAAGGGTTATATGCATGAATTTCCATTAGCTATGAAATGTAATGTTTACCCCAATTACAGAGAGCAGGCAAAGAGACATCATGTTTCAGTGTCCTGCCCACGATAAATGGTGACAAAAAGACAGAATATTAACGTAACTAATTCCTATTCTTTAACTATGCACCATAATTACCTACTTTTCTAATAGCATATGTGAGTTGATGTCAAGTCTTTAGTTTGAGAACTGTGTCATCACGAGTTAGAATTTCCTGTTGCAGTTTCTATTACTGTAAACTCTAAATTCCTTGTTAATTCTGTTGGAAAAATAATATTGTGCTTTTTAAAGTACATCACACCTAAAAAAAATTATAAATTTAAGTGGCCTCTTTTAATTACATATTTAGCACTGACTGAATCCTGAACCTCCCCCTAAACACAGCTCTTGCAAAAATAAATCATTGCGATGTACAGACTGATTGATACTAGAGACACATCAATCACTATTACTACTCTTTGTGAGCTCTATCTTTATCGGGGGGAGCTGTTTGTTTGGTTTTAAGGCTTTAGCTTCTTTTCCCCCGAAGGATTTTCGGCTTTATGCCGAAACCATTATTTGAGGAACAGCCTATGGGGGGCACTCACGTACTGCAAACAGATCCTCCTCTTCTCAAACTACTCGGATTGTGCTTCGCTGAGACGGGGCAGACCCTGGGGCACATTTTCACATTACCTTTTATATGGAGAACAAAAGTGAGTTAAATAAACTAAAACATTTTTTGTCGTAACCTTACTATTCTCCGACGAAAGCCTAAGTGATATTAAAAGGTGCATTTAAATGACATTCAAGCCTGTTTTTGCTGAAAGCTCAATAGCATTGCCTAGACCATGGAGCTTGTCTGCATTTTTTAAACTCTAAACAAGGTATCTCACACACTATGTTTCAACACTAGGTGCAACTGTTATTCTCCTACTGAGTTTCTGAGATTGTTTTAAACTTTAACGACAGTCATGCATTCTTTTCTTGATTTTATGGAGTGAAACAATTATGTATACAAATCACTTGTGATTTTTTTCTTTATTATTTATTTTTTGCTGTGGAGGAAATTTTGCTTACTGCTGTAGCCATGGCTGTTTGCATTTAGACTTTCACCGTAAAGCCTTGATCTGATGGCAAAAACCTTGTACCAGATGGTCCTTTATTTGATCTGTTTTATGATTAATAAGACTTAGCCCAAAAGCAGAACGACAATCACACTGTGGCGCCTGGCTGCCATCACACAATAATTTGCTTTGAAGGCTCACTTTATGTCTGAAATGAGCAAATCCGTAAGTTTTCAATCTGATGCATTTTGGAGGTAGATACTGCAAAAGTGAATACAATCACTGTCCGCAGGATAATTTTCCAACCATCTCAAACTGGGCAAGGCTGCTAATTTCTCTTATAGGAGTGTTAAAGAAAGTTTGAGTTGTAAAATTGTATGCACACAAGCTCCCATGCCTGGCCAGACAGCACTGATGCTGATGCAATGTGCTCCAGTAGCTGTAGGGCCAAACTCTGTGCAAGTGACAAACGCAGCTTCTGTGTACAGGAAAAAGTTGTGCCAGAAAGAAAGAAAGAAAGTGTTCATTTCAGTAATGCATGTGTCCAGCACTCATCAAGAAGTGGAAATTGTATCAGTTTGTAATAGTGATGAAAGAAGGGACAGGCAAGCATGTTTGGGATGTAAGGGGCACTTCCCTTGGGAAAATCACCTATAATATAACATCATAAAAAATGTGAAAAATAAAGCTATGTAAAATATTGGAAAAAAATGAAAGATCTGAAATATGAAATGACAGCAGCCCTTTGCTCCAAACCACAACATTTTTCACATGTGGAGCTGTTATACAGCAGACAGGGACAAGTTTGTTTTTTGATCATAAGTAATTTTATTGTAATTGTTTTTATAGCCATAAGAAGAAGTGATTTATGTATTTCTAGGGCATGTGAGATAGCCCTAAGCTTCCCAGATCTGTCAGTATATATACACTATTTGTGTCATATACAACCTTTTACATCATGATATGATAAATGCTTGTGAATACCAGATTGAGATAAATCATAACAGGATCCATTTACAGTGTTTATTATGTAGCATGAATTCTCTCTGATTCAATACGACCATATGTAAGTCTTGAGAAAATATTTGCTTTTAAAGTATTACTCCTAGTTTCGGTGCTTCTAGCAAATAGCTCCTGGAGAGCAGTAAAATATGGAAACCTAATACAAGATTGTGGAAATGGATAATGACTTCTGCCAAATTACGTTATGCATTATGTACTATAATTATTTTAACAATTCGCTACCACTCTGAAAGATTCCACTAGTTCACTCCTGATGCCGTACTTAGTAAATAAAAGATGCAAATAAACCTGTGTACGTTACTTCACAATGCTCATATGATGAACTCGAAAATTTCACAGAGTTGCATTGAGATTTGATCAAAACAGATGTATTGTCTCCTTAGGCAAATTTCCTATATGTTTCTGAGTAAGTCCTGCACGAATGCTGCACACTGAAATTAACCCAAAGTTACTGCTGGTAGGAGCGGTTACCTCTGCCACCCCTCGGCAGTGCCATCGAGGTACTTTGGTATCCACGTCTCAGTCATTCAGAAACTGGATCTTTGGGAATAATCATGCAGAATATTTAAATCTACGTTTAATTTTAAGCATGTGTTCATGGATATTTGTGAGGGGGAGTCAAAGTGTGCAATGTCTTCGAAACTCACATTTTACCAAACAAAGGCAATGTTATTATGGTATTCATAGCTGCAAAGTGTCTTTATTCAGGGACAACCTGGAGAAAATAGCAGTGTGAACCAGTTAATACGCCATGCAATCTTGACACAAGTTTTACCATGCCAGTTAGAAGCAGATTTAACCAGATATTTTTCTTGCTTTTTCCTACTCTTAATACAGGCCACTAGCATTATTTTGGGGACAAGGTGTTTCTGCACCATTGTTAGCAATAAACTCGGTCTTTCCCTCCACACTGGTGCAGCACCTCTGAGTGTAGAAGGGTGCCGGGTAAGAAATTTGGTCCATTTTACATAAGCAACTTAATTTATGGGGTAATAAAATAAATGTGGAAGCGCAGTTCTCTCCTGAAAGAGATTCTCCTTTTGTGTGAAATTGTCCTTTAAACAGACTTCAAAAGGTGACGAGCTCTTTTTTGTTCTAATAACTTTTATGAGCCAATTTTTATGAGAAACAAACCTTGCAATCAGCATTAAGATCTCCCATTTGTGTCTCTGCTGAAGCCTACCTTGCTAACAGTGAAGTGTCCCTCGTCCTGAGCAGAACTCTGGGTGCCATAAGCTGGGGTTTTGCTGCCTTGTCTTTAGCGGACATACATCAGCTCATTGCATCTCACCCGAACCGCTGTGTGGTCCCCTGCCACCCTGCAGGCATTTACGAGCAGAACGATACAACTGAACACCTTTACGAGATGGGACTGGGAATAGATCAGGATAGTGTTTTCCAGGTTTAAAACTTTGGGTTTTTCTCATCTCATTTTTTCTTGCATTTCTGAGGCATGTCTCCACACTGACCCATTTTCACGTGATTTTTTTTTTTTTAATCCCTCCCAATTTATTAAAGCATAAAAAAAAGCATAGCATTAAAGCTATGCCAAAATGTCTTGAGTGCCAGGCAGTGATTTCCATCCATGGCACTTTGTATGCAAACATACACATCACAACTCACACGTGAAGAACTTTTCCAGCAGCTGCTGAAGATGCACATTCAGAAAGTCTTTAATAACGAAACCACTGTTGCTCTGCAGAATCCTTTAGGGATGTTTTCTCCGGTAGGGACTGCTTGTAATACAAAGCCGTGAATTTGGATAGGANAAAAGCGTGGATTTTGGTAGGGTGTTTTTTTTTTTTTTTTTTTTTTTTTTTTTTTTAATTTTGGGTCTTTCTTCCTTCTTTCTGCGCCTGGGTCAGCTGCTGCCTGGCAACTTTTCTCTGGCTGGTGGGCCAGGGCAGGACACCCGAGTGCCTTCAGAGGGCTGCCAGCACCATCCCCTAGCAACCTCTGCAATGGTCTGAGCATCGCAGTGACATCCCCACCTGCCCCCAGCGCACACTGGGCATTGCAGGGACTGCTGGGGTGACAGGCACTTCCCCACCTGGTGATGGGAAATAAATTACTAAAGCCATAAGGCAATTTGTAGTGAGGCAATTGAGGTAGCCTCATAGTGCCTAATGTCAGAATTACCTTTGGCTGATAATTAATATTCCCGTGTTGTGTTACGCCAGCAAGCACGAATGATTGGTTCTACTTTGTTTAATTTATCTCAATAAGAGATTTCATAATATTCTATAGCTTGATGAATTCATTTATTTAACCTGTCAGTGTTAATTTCTCTGATTAGGAGGAAGGAGCTAGAAAGCACCATAGGAGCAAACAGATCTCCAACAGCATTTTTAACTTTGGATTTTCTCTTCAGTGGCACTTCACTCCAGTCTCCCATATAACTAGTTTTTTGGGTTGCAACGAGGAAAAGACATTGATAAATACTCAGTTCTTTTTTGACTGGAAATTCAGCAACTGTGTCCAGACCAAATCTCAATTTTCTTTTTTTTTTTTTTTTTTTTTTTTTTTTTTTTTTCATTGTTGAGGTATAGGAAAATATGCTGGGGGAGCTCTTAGTTACTTTCTTTGAGCTGAAAAGAAGATATGGGACATGCCCCTGCTCACATACATTTCCACTGTGTTGCCTGAGTCATCCATTTCAATCACATGGATGTGACTTCATAGCCAGTGACGTTCAATGGGAATGAAAGGGGGAATGATTTATCAAAGGTCAACCTCTATTTGTTCAACTACCTGTATTTTAAAAGCAGACTTCTGAAATAATTATCACCTCAGTGCTAGCTTAAAGCAAACCGCATTTTTAGGCAGCAGTTTGACAAATGCTTACTCACAGGTAATTGCATTTTTAGAAATAAACCTGACTGCATATGACACTTTATTTCCTGTAAACAAGGAGGCCATCGACTTTTATTTTAAATATTATTTAAATATTTTAGTAAGTTTTGGTGCATGTGGGATCTGCAATATTGAAAGCAAGATCAATCAATTCTTCAAAGTCTCACATAAATGTCAATGTTTTAAATGGGCACCATATCATTAAAGGAAATTATTCAATAACAGTAAAGCCTGTTGTTAGATAGATATGGAATAAGACTCAAAAGGAGCAAATTAGAAATAAAGCATGAGGTGGCTGAAAATAGGATTTTCATTGAGGTGTTTTGTGGGAAGGTGTGAAAGGCCAGCATACCAATTAACAAGTGATGTTTGCAGGAAAAGCATGGCCACTTGCAACTGTGCGGGCTTTCAGGCTTTTGCAGAAGATGCAAGAAGTCAGGGTGGAAGGAGACTGTTTTGTAAAGATATTTCCATAGCCCAGTGACACCGTGACAGCACACTCATGTGCACACACTTGTTTTCTTACAGCACGTGACAGTCCTGGCACTTGGGAAATGTCACTGATTTAAGCAGGAATTCCTCATGACTTGGAATTCCTCAGTTTTCCTTCACACATTTCCTCATTTCGCTCCAGCATCTGCACATTATTCATACCTGAAATATAAAAATAATCATACTTAATGTGTAAAAGCCATAGAGGTGGCTCTGGCGGCTTACAGAAGGATCTCCCCTGTAAATGTGCTGGGATATTGTTTCAGTATGACATTCAATGTGACTTCATTTTAGTTATGAAAGCCACTGATTTCCAAGACCACAGAAAATGCCGGATATTTTTTCTCTTTAATTGAGATCTGCTCATTTATGTATTAGCGAAGGCTTTCTACATTGGGATCTATAACTCTGCTGAGTTATGGTCATATAAATACTAATTGACTATAGGGCAATTATATGGGCTTTATGGACAGTGGATAAATGCAGAATTTGATCCAACTGGATTTTTCTCCTCAGCTGTAAATTATTTGGAGTACTAAACTACCGGCAGCCCCCTATGAGTCCTGCCAGGCTGACCCCATAGGAGTCACTGGGACCAGGCTGGGGCTTTTCACACCTCGG
Organism: Alectura lathami; assembly: GCA_013399715.1. Classification (NCBI taxonomy): domain Eukaryota; kingdom Metazoa; phylum Chordata; class Aves; order Galliformes; family Megapodiidae; genus Alectura; species Alectura lathami. Next base: position 355,180 of record VXAV01005796.1, on the reverse strand, counting down.
GCAGCTGTTCCATGGGCCCCTTCCTCCATTTCAGCAGAAATAATTACATTTTTCTTATTGCTCCTGGGTTCCGCCTAATTCCTTCCCTCAGCATCACTTGGTCTTTCTGCCGCTTGAAGTTTCTTGGCTGTGTTGCTTCATACAAAAGGCATTAGGTTCCACGTTGGGGAATATAAACACGAAGTTAAAAGGACTGAGGTTTTACCCTTGAAATGTGAAGGTCTCAGCAGTCAATTTCAGCACCTTGCTGTCTTTGGAGAAAACTAACATCTGAGGGTGATGTGAAATATTTATCAGCTCTTACCTGGCAAAGGGAACCGATTAAAAAAAAAAATAGAAAAAAACGTGATAAGAAAGCCGTTGTTTTGTTATGTGGCAAATTTTAAGGTAATACACTTATGTAAAGTAAAAGTTACAATTCATCTGTAACAAGTGGGGGACAAACACAGCGTGTGGAGCACACTGCCCCCTTGGATGTACTTCAGGGACCACCAACAACCAAAGTGAAGTTTGCAAAAGATGCTTTGGGTGGCAACTGATGCTCATGCATGTACAAAGTAGCTTTCTCGTGGTACTTTCTTTCATCTCTGTGGCTTGGTAAGATAGGAGGGGGTTTTGTTTATTTATTTCTTTATCTATTTTATTTTTGCTGAGTCACCACTGACAGGGTTTGTCTGCGAATTAAAAAAAAAAAAAAAAAAAGGAAAAAGAGAAAAGAAAAAAGTCAAAAAGAAAACAAAAACGGTTCCAAATCACCAAGAGCTAAAGCAAGGAGCACAGCACGGCCGCCTCCCTGGCAGCTCCGCACCGGGCGCTCCGCGGGCGCGGGGCGGGGCGCGG
>VXAV01005796.1:287981-353999 GCA_013399715.1 Alectura lathami | reverse complement strand
GGGGGGAACTTGGGGGAGTTCTGCCGGGGGAGGTCGGCGAGAGGGGTCGGTGGGGAGGAGGCTGCGTGCCTTCGGGGCTCGGCGTTCGCCGTGAGGTAGCGTTAACGCGGAGGTGCTGGGCACCCGGCTGACCCGTCCCGAAGTGCGGCGAAAGTTCGCTCCTTCAGCGCTGCCCGCTTGCCGTCTGCATCCGAGCCCGCGCCCGAGCCGGTGCGGGAGGGAGAGCGGCTGAGCGCGGAGCCGAGCCGTGGGCAGTGCCAGAAGTTGAAACTCTTCCCTTCCCTTTACAAGTCTCTGATCAATGCCAGCAGCCTCATCCTGCCGGGGGTAGGCTCGCGATTTCGCGGAGCGTTTTGGAGCGGCGTCGGAGCTCTTATTTTCCTGGGAGAGGTTGGGATTGAGTGAAGTACTGAGACCTGCTGTCCCTCAGGTGTGCCGAGCTCGCTCGAGTTTTCTCCCCTCTGTACAAAACAGTGCTAGTCGGGAAGCTGAAGGGCTGTTTGCAGCCCTTTGGCTTCCAAACTGCACAGCCCGATGAACGAGGCTGTGCCGAGTGCTGTTTTACCCAGCCGGCAGGATTTAGCTACATTTCAGCAGAAATACAGCTGTTCAGAACGCTCAGTTCTCACCATCGGGCATCTGGCTCCTCTCCATTACATCCACACTGCCTACCAAACTGTTTGTTAACTGCTTACAACTCGTTGGGGTGAATGAGTGCAGGTGGCTCTGTCTGGTCGGTTTGGCGTAGGTGGTCCTGCTTCAGTCCAACTACCGAACACCTATGGTCCCTTTCCAGCTAGCTATCAAAGTTACAGAGGTGAATCGGGCTGCAGGAATGAGAAATAACTAGCTATCGGAGAGGGAAGTATTGCTGCAGCATCCCAAAGTTACGTCTTCAAAACTGCATCGTAACTACAAGGATATTGCAAAGGAAAAAGGGCAGTGTTCAGTGTAATGGCACCTGAGCAGCCAGATGAGAAGGGTTCTTAGAAATCTTTCAGCTTTATGAAAGGTCCCTATGTTCTTACTTCTGTACATGAGGATTTGTGGTTGTGATGATGCTTGTTTGATGGAAAATATTTCATGAACTTTCTATGATATTCACAAGATGGTCAGATTTTGCTTCAGCAACTGTAGCCTGCGTCCGATCTCGGGAATAAAAATCAAACTTACAAACATTTTACAGAATTGTTCTGGAAACTGATTTGTCACTCTGTCTCTCTTTGATGGAGATAAGCAGGTGCCAATTATACCTGAGTATTAATTTCAGGTGTTGAAATTTTGCTTCATTTCCCCTATATTTTGTTTTCATCGTTACCTTGCTCTGACTTAGTGTTTCACAAAAAATGTGCTGTCAGCTTACATTAAAATCAATCCCATCTTAAAAGGCAACATCCTTGTAAATCATACCAGCCCAAAAAGTGGGATAAATCAAATTTACTTAGAATCAAGCAACTCATCATATCATAATGTCATGTCTTATCAAAACCAAGCGGAGTACAAATTAGGACTTAAAAGGCATTTTGTTAAAAAATGTCAAGTGGTCTCAACCTAGAAGGGATTGGGATGAGGCATGTAGAAAGCGAATTACATTTGCACATCAGATAAAGTTTATGGTATGCTGCAAAAATTATTGACTGTACCAAGCTGATTCTCCTTTACAGGAGGGAATTCTGAGGCACTGGAGCATGCTAGGCTTAATGTATGTGAGAGGCACTGAGACTTGGAGTGCACTGTGGTTCACCATTTGGGAAAACGTCATGGGCTGTGTTAACAGCAGTGTTGTGGTAGCCATGGTAATATTAGATATTAGTGTGGTGCTGTAGGGAGGGGTAACACCTATTAGTCTGGTGGATAATGTTAGGGAAAAGGGTGTGGGGGAGGGAACACGCTGAAGTTCAAAGTAACTGAACCTTTTCTCTGAGTTTATAACAGATTGGAAGAGTTACAACTACCTTAATATACCTTAAAAAGGAGAAAAAATGATGCGGAGAAAGATGTAAATGAGATGAAACAGAAGGAAAGGGGATGTAAAAAGGAACCTTGGGGAAGGAAATCCAGCCAGGAGGATGGCAGGGTGAGGGAGAAGACCTACAGCTGGGGTTGTGTCACATCACCCATGAGGAAGGACAGCTTACTTCTTGTTGCCTCAGTCAGCCTCTCCCTGAGGAAGCTCACAACCAGATTCCCTTGCAGTTATGGTGGCAAAGGAGCTGTAATGGTTGTGGTAAGGAGTCTGAGAGACCTCAGTGGAGCTTCCTAAGTGCCATCCCTGCCTTGTGATTGCTTGGGCAGGGAGCACTGTGGGGCTTACTCCCAAAGTCTTGCAGGTGGTGCTCCTCTAGAGGCAGGCTTCATACTGAGCAGAGAAATTTCTCTAGGAACTCAACACGCAGCCAGTTTTCAAGCAATGGCTTTCACACAGTTGAATTACATTTCTTGGAGTAACTTGTAAGCTTTCACAGCAGCTACTCTTCTCTGGATTCATAAAGCCTTCTGAAATGTCCATCTTTATTCCACTTAGGAGGGAATTTACTGTTTTCACAGTGTCCTTTGACCATGCTTAAGTAAGGGCTGGAGACAAATTACTGAGGAATGGATTTTTCAGGTTCAAGGTTCAACTGATGTTAATTTGGATTACTCACCTGGTAGCAGAAAACAGGTGAAATAAATCTGTCACCTGGTGGTGGTGATTGCTGTGGCCTTCCTCCTCCAGCAAGGAGCTGGGTACTCCAGGAGGTTTTGTTGCAATCTTTATTAGTAGCTAGATGATGGAAAGAAAGTGCAGCAAACATTTCTGAGGTTCCTTGTGGCAATCCCTTGAGGAGAATTCTCAAAAGCCTGTTTCTGTGCTATACTACGGAAGTGTTTGTTTTCATGCCAGTTGTGCGTCTTGAACATAGATAATAAGTACTGGTATCTTGCATGCAAAAGGAATACTCCCAAGGTCGCAGTGACATTCCTATTTATTCCAAAGAACAATGCTGCAGGAAGCATGGTATGCTTTTAAGAACTTATCTACCATGGGAGAGGCAAAACTACGGAGAAGGGTGAACATATGTTCAGGAACTTAGGACAGCAGTTAGAAGGATGTGCAATAAGAAGTAATTAAATAAAGAAATTGTGAGAGATTTTGGCAAGTGCAATTTCAGCAACTGGTTTTACAGGGCCATCAGTGATGGGTGTGCATCCTGTGTTGGGTATGTGGTGGCATGCACAAACTCCCGGTGCTTCTGGAGGCTGAGCGAACTATGTGGTTTTCTTTGCCAGGTTATTTTTAGTTCAGCTCAATGATTTTTGAGAACTCTAGCTTAATAAAATGAAAAGTATTACAAATGCACAAACAATTTAGAAGGCCAAAATATGTTCTACAGTTCAAAGCTAGATGTTTTATGTGAAAGGGCTATATGTAAACTTGTTCTGTAGGAAATGTTTTACTAATTTATCATGGAGCTTTGGCAGGTATTCCTGCAGGTTGAAGTAGCTGTTCTCCAAAGTCTGACAGAGAAGCCCTTCTTACTTCACACAGGATTTTTTTTTGATGTGTGATGTGTAAATCTGAGCATATACACATACCTTTACATTCACATGGACCCCAATCTTAACACCTCCCCCAACAAAGTACCAGAGCTCACACTAACTTCAATGAAATAAATCTGCAGCTTGGAAGTGCTTTTTCCTTTTGAGCCCTGTTATGTCCTTTTAGCTGTTATCTGAAGCTGAAGGGAATAGGCTTCTCTTTATTCTATTGACTGTGAAGGACTTATGTAACTTTAATTTAAGAATTTAGAGAAATGACTATCTGTAGAGACGCTAGTAGAACATCGGTTTTGTTACTGCAGCATACTTTGAGTCCTAGCATATTGTTGCTTTTTCATAGTTTTGAAGTATTAATCTGTACTTAATCTTCATATTCCTTCAAATGTAATTAAAAATTGCTTAGGGAGGCCATTTAACTGTGCTTACTCAAAATATTTTAAATCATAAACAGTGAAGATAAATATCAAAACTTGGTTATTTTTATGCAAGTCATGATGACTGTTGAGTCTGTGCCTAGTGTGAATTTGGGCTAAGTGTGGGCATTGCAGCACTAGATTTGTAACTGCAATTAGGAATTAATTGGACTTTTTAATATCATTACTCAATGACTGTGTTGTACCTTCTGTGCAACCCACTAGTTTTAGTTAAGCAAGATAGGTTTTTGGTCTTAAATTCAATTTATTGAGCAGATACAAATATTTGTAAGCATAGTTATATTTTGGTTAGCTGTTTGGTTGGTGACCATAATACTAAAAATTTCCAAGATGCATTGAAATCCCTAATGCAGTAAAGCAAAATTTTGCTTTTTGTGTGGTGATAAAGAGGAAAAAAGAGGAGCTTCACTCGGTGCTGTAGCACTAGCCACCCAGCCTGCTGCTGCTGGGTGTGCAGGGATGCTCTGTATGGGAACGATGGGGCAGCAGTGGTGCCAGGCTGTGTGCGAGCCCTTGGACCTGAGGAGTGGGATTCCAATAAAACTCAATGCCTTTAATGAGGTTTAATGGGAGTTAAGGTGGATCATTAGAGACAAATGCATGCTTTTACCAGTAATATGTTCACTGTATTATTAATCTGATTTAATGTGTAAGATCCTTATAGCAGGAGGAGGGTCTTTGTGTACCTGGGAAGTGTTAGATGAATCTGCTGCATCTTATTATTCTGTGTGTCACCTATAATGTTAACATAGAACAGAACTTGGGCTCTGTGTATTTTTTTTAATGAACCCTACCAAGCTGAGGATAGAATTGGATACTAGACAGAAGATTGTATGTCTCTTTAGCAACCACATTTTTATCGACCGTTTTGTAATAAATTGCAGTTGTGTATTAATTACCAGACATTGCGGTACATAAGGGTATTACTAAGTAATAGGGCTTTTTAAAGATGATGTAATACCAGTCTTGAAGTGCGATACACTTTGGGATTTTTATTTCTATTTGGTTAGCAATACACTTGAATTTTCTGAGATGGAAAAGTGGAGATTACAATATTAAGAGTTCTAGATATGGTACATTGTGTTCTGAAATGTGCTCTTAATGCCAGCCGATGTTCCTAAACATCTCACAGGCTGCTTACTGCTGAATAACGTGGCCTTCCAGAAGACCCAAGCTGTTGAAATGCAGCCTCACTTCAGAAATAAGAATGTACTTTACTGCAAGATTAATGCATTTTGGATTACCTATTGCCTTCGTTGTCAGTGGGACAATCCTTGGTAGCTTCTATGCATGCCACTACTCAATGATGTATGATTCAAGTGTGATGGGGTAAGTGCTATAGAGATAAATCTTAAACTTTGAGAATAAGAAAAATATGCCTAATTCCTCAAGTTTTCCACCACCACAGAGTTTTATTTAACAGCAGTTTACAAGCTTGACTATTCCTTTTTTTTTTTTTTTCCCCCGTGAATGAACAGAGGAATCTTGGAGAATGAAAACATGCAGTTTTGTTTTTTCAAATTGTCTTACAGTGATATTGGAGGGGGAATAGACCATGTGCAAGACAAATGCTGATGCAATGCTTTGCAAATGCAGTATTTCTCCTGTGGGCTGTTCTGTCAAGGATGAACTCTTCTGCTCACATGAGCACATGCTCCAGCAAAACAAAAAGATACCCAGGCAGTTTTTGTATAATGTTTTATGATTTCCATTTGCCTATCTGCAAGCTAGCAAAAACTTTGTCAACAATTTTAAAAATGCAATTTTGATACTGTCAGATAGTTTGGGCAGCTGCTTATTCTACTCTGGTGGAAAGCACTTGGTTTTCACCTGCTGGTTTTGTAACATGCAGGCAAGCATTTTCCTCAAACATAATTTTTAGAAGAATTTTCAGGTACTGGAAGTATCAAAATGCCACTTTCTGATGAACCTCTTTAGTGTGCAGGCATCAAAATGCATGTGAAATTTCTAATGCAAGAAAATCATGAAGTCACAGTAATTCTCTGGATGATAGATTTCCCTAAAACACCTGCCTTGTTTTGCTTGCAAATACTGTTAAGATGAAAGAAGAGAGAATATCATAAGCTCATTGCATTTCTTTTGCATATGCAAACACTGACTTACCCAAAGTATATTGGTATTTGTGTAAAACTGTGTGCTTATGGAAGGAAAGCATGCCATTCAGTAATGAAACTTCTCTGGAGGAGAGCTTTTGTTTTACTCTCCTGTCAAATAGATCATGGACCTGAGTTTACACCACTGAAATCAGTGGATTTGCTGTTTTATTGTTAGTGGTTATAGTGTCAGAATGGACTTTGGAACTTTGTTTTGCTTTACTAAAATCACTGAAATATTAATTGGAAGATGAGTTAACTTTTTCTCTTCTGTATTACAGCTTTTATGCAATAAAGAACTATTTGTGTTTTTATTCCAAAGTTTGATTTGTTTGTCTGAGTTCCTTATATTGAGCCTACTCTTTATTTCTCACATCTATTTTTAAAGTATTTGGATCAAAACCATGATTGCTTTTCTAGAGGATTATTACAGACTGAGAAAATGGGTTATTAAAAATGAATAATGTATGAAATAAATGATACATTAACAATTTATCATTTAAAAAAATCAATTGTTTTGGAGAGACCACCTTTTCCTGAGGTCAGGAAAACAGATGAAATTTCAGACAGATCAATATGCTGGTATGTGTAGTCTTCTGCTTGGAAGTCATGAGGTAATAGTTAAACTCGGTTCTGTGTAATACAGACAAGAGTGGCTCATTTGCTAGATGAAGCACTGTACTTCTCATTCAAGATGCCTAGTTACTGCTAGTTATCACTCATTTAAAGTACCTGAGACTCATTAGAAGAAACTTAGAAGACAAAATCTGCTGAATTAGAGCAATGAAGTACAGTGGCAGGGATGTTTAACGTAACATTAGAAGTGTGGTTCATTGTGCTTTCTAGTGCCTGGATGGGGTAAGTAAAAATAATGGCATGGCACTTAGGTGAGGAGTGAGTACCTGATTCTGAATTTGTGAAAGTAGTTTTGTACCAAATGCTCCAAGATTTGGAACGATCCAGAAGTCATGGAAGGGTGTGTTCTCCAGCACAGACACTGATGTACTGCCTGGCTTCCCATTTCCTGCATGTGTGCAGAGGTGGTGAAATAACCAATGTAGCTGGAAAAATAGCAATTATGATTATGAAATCTTACTAAATCATAGTTCTACTAAACTGGATTCCTTGAATGTCCCACTGTCTACTGTTTCTCAGCACCACTGCATTTTGAAGGGTCTTAGTGGGGGTTTGTCAGCTTACATATAGGTTGCATGTAAAAATGCATAAAAAAGTTTAATTTCTGTTTTCCAGGCCATGGGAGTCTAACATTAAAGAAGAATGTGGACCTTCTTTTTTCTTAGTAGTAGGAAAAAATGGTCACCTTAGAGGGTGAGACATCAGGAGCAACTGAGGTCTGTTGCTCCCGGAGCAGAGGAGGCTGAGGGGAGGCTTCATGGCGGCCCGCAGCTCCCTCCCGGGGCAGCGCAGGGGCAGGCGCTGAGCTCTGCTCCCTGGGGACAGCGGCAGGGCCCGAGGGGACAGCACGGAGCTGCCAGGGGAGGGTCAGGCTGGGGGTTAGGGAAAGGTTCTGCACCAGAGGGTGGTGGGCATGGCACAGGCTCCCCAGGGCAGTGGGCACGGCCCCGAGCTGCTGGAGCTCAGGGAGCGTTTGGACACCGCCCTCGGACACAGGGTTTGGGTTGGGTGGTGCTGGGTGGGGACAGAGGTTGGACTCTGGTGATCCTTGTGGGTTCCTTCCAACCTGGGATGTTCTAGGGAGATATCCTATTCTAAATACTAGGTGAACCACTACTATGTAGTCTGAGAATATTTAAAAACATCTAATCTCACCTCATTAGAAACACTTGATTTAAAAGGGCTTATTTTGTGTAACTGCATTGAAGTTTTTTTTTTGTGGGATATCTGTAGGGGTGCAGTGGGAGTTTAGGACTGGAAGCAAGGGAAGAAGGCTGCAAAACTGAATTCATTCCTCTTGGGTCCACTAAGCCAAGTGGCTTGTTTTTATATTTAGGTTATGGAAAGAACAGTGAACAGCAAGTGGTTTCTTCATAGTAGTGTTGTGTTACGGTAGTCTTAGGGAAACATTTCAGGCTACAGTGTTAAATCATACAGTGGAGATGAAGCAAGTTGGGACAATGTAAGTGTGAAAACCAGGGCATTATTCTATGCCTGGAGCTTGTCAGGTTGAATTGTCTTTATGCTTCTGTTGACAATGAATCATGCTACACTGGAGTAAGGAGGTATCTCACAGGTATTGTCTGAGGCTAGAATTCCCTGCAGTTAATTAAACATAGGGTTGCTGTAAGACACCTCTGTGAGAATGTATTGCATGTACATACATGGGTATATGAAACCTTGGATATTTAGGGGGAGATACTGCTGCTAAATACAGCCAAGCCAGGAGCATCAGGGGGCGGAGCAGATGTAATTTCACACACAGACCCCAGTGACCCTGTTATTGCACTGCTTCAAATCGGAGCTGGTATTGGGGTCAGTGTGTGTGTACAGACCCACTGGAGCAAGTTTGTGCTCTTAGCTTTTGAGGGACTGTGACTTAAACAGAGCTGACAGTACACTATTACCCATTTACTCCATAGATTATACTGTTTTGGAGAACTGGTGTTGGCTAACCTGCCACTTCAATGTTTTCAGAGACCTGCTAACTGTGTGTCCCATACTACTGCAGGATGCTATCAGATCTGGGTTTCTGTAGCACTATTTTCCTCAAATTATGTTCAGACCTCCAGCTTTTGTTACTCTATCCTATGAGTAGCTTCCTATCTGTGTAGAAATCTGGTCTGTTGTAACTGAATTTGACTGCTATCTTGGGTGGTAAGAAGAGGGTTGGAAGCAGATGGCCGTCAACATGATGACGAAATTCTGAAATACTGCTCAGATACAAACCGTGAGGCTTGGTATTTAAAGCACATTCAAGCATATAAAAGTGCTTATGTTTCTAATGCATTACCACTTTTTGCTGTGGAGTGTTCTTGTCACAGAAATATTAATTGTATCAAGTTTTTTTTACTGAAAAAAGCTGAATTCTGCTAACCAATTAGCAGTACTCGGCAATGAGTAAAACACTGTGAACCATGTTATGATTTTGTGTCAGTGAGAATCGTTAAATGTTCTTCAATGAAACCGCACTGATTTACGTTAATTGGTGGCCTGTCTTCTCACAATGGTATCATGCTGCGTCAAATGTGCCTTGCAAAAAAAGGTAATGCAGCTAAATGTGCAGTGATTGCTCTTGTGGTGTTGGCTGGGGCTCAGGAGGTGGCTGGTGACTGCAGGAGCGCTTAATGTGTGGCCGTGAAGTTCTAGGAGCACAACTAAAAGCATTCACATGGAATAAGTGCTGGAGAAATAATAGCAGTGGTACAACTTGGGCTCTGTATCACATTTGTAAATTAGTTTTTGGATTTAAGTAGTTTATAAAAGATACGAAAAGAATTATGCAGGTATGCATATGTAATGGAATGCCTTTTACAGCTTTTATATATCTCAACAAAAATGTCAGTGTAATAGATCAATGGTCAGCTCAGCCCCACAGTGGGCATTTTAATTTTTTTTTTTTTATAGATAGTAAGACATGTCCTTGGTGGTCCTAAGCATCATGTACCGCTGCAGAGCTGTTTCATGAAGCCAGCTGTGTTTCTGATTTGGGGAAAATACCTGTGTTGAGGGTGGGCCTCTTGAAGTGATCACCACTGGCTAATTGTGCATACATAAAACTGAGAGGAAACTACCTCTAAATACAGCATTTACATTTAATTCTGTTTTCTATCTTTTTTTTTTTTTTATCTTTAATAGAAAAGCTGCTGCATCTAAGTAGAAACCTTTGAGTAATTCTATTTAATGTGACACCCAGCAAGCATCTGCTGGCCTTGAGATTTGTTCGTACTGTGGGCAAATGGAGTGGCAACTTTTCTTGTTCACCTGGGGTTTCACATGGAACCCTGAGTGGCATATCTCACTTCTATCAAATTTCCAAAATCTCATGCCTGGGAAAACCTCTTACAACTTCAGGAGTCCAGGTGCTGCAGAGCTTATTAGAAAGTAACAGCTTTTGTGGATACAAGCACCTGTTGAATGTTGCTTTCATTTGGAATTGTAGCCTGAGGGAAACAAACAGACTAGAAGTAGATAATGGAAACAGGCTAGGAGGGCTACTTGTTAAATTACAGGATTATTTTATTTGGTTTGGAGTAAGAAAAGCCATGTCCAGTGCAAAAACAAACAAACAAGCACCACAGCTTTCTACCAAGTTTCCACTGTGTTTCTGGACCGTAAAGTTTACATTCCTCGAAGAGGAGGCAAGCAGCAACATTTGGCAGGTGTGAGTGTTTTTTGTCTTGTATAAACCATGGGGAAATCAAGCTTTCTTCCCTTCATGATATTACTGGACTCATTGAAGCAGTTGCTGTTGGAAATGAATGTATTAGTGAAGAATTCATGGATGAGCCATATCTAATTTCATAGAAATGAATGGCAATGCCCGCTGGGACTTCAGGTCCATATGGCTGTATTTTATGTTGTCCTGCCTCATTGTGGACTTAAAGAATACCTTTTTTTTTTTTTTTGTGGCTGATAAAGAACTAAAGGTTTAATGCAACTCTTCCAATAGAAACTGCTGCCAGTGTAGGGCACAAATGTCAGCGGTGTTGTGGTGATGTTTTAATAACACAAAGTAATCTCCCCATGCTTCAGCAATAAAGTTACGCAGGCTCCAGTTTGCTTTCTTGTCAACATCTTTCTATTGACACCTTTCTGTCAAGAAGATGAAGAATAAAATCTAGCGGCTTCACTCATGTTAAATGTATTTCACAAAAGCTTTGCAGAATACAAAGCATATGGACTTTGCAGATAGTGTTTGCGTTTGGGACTTGTGGGGAGATTTATGTGAACTTTGTGCCGTGGAAGTGGTTGCCCTTTAAAACAACCAGTTATATTTAAAATAAGCACATCTCTCAAAAGAAGTCTTTTGTGGAATAGTCTAATACTTAGAGCTTATTTTTCCTTACGAGCAACAGAATACAATTATTGGTATGAACTGAGTTTACAAAATTGGCCTGTTTTGAGTGCATGGGTAGACCATCCATTTTTTTTTTTCTGAGAAATCTTAGTGTTTAAAACAAACAAACAAAAACCCATACTCTAGCAGAGTATCGACTGTTCTAGCTGTGGGCTGAAACTGTCCAGTATTATATTCCAAAAAGCTCATTGTTTATTAATACTTATCTTAATTCTCATGATGACATGAACATTGATTCTAATCATTTTAAAAAAATGATTCTTAGGCATCAGTCTGCTGGTCCACAAACCGTCGAGAAGGATATCCTTCAGAAGCAATAAGTAGGAGGTATGTGTATGAATTTCATTAGGCAGTAATCATATGCATCCCCATACTTGGAGGAACACCACTCAAAGCCTGTGCTTTCTGCTAGCCCGTTGGGGCTCATATCACTCGCAGGTTAGACCTTCCCCTTGTCTTCATACGTTTCTGTGCAGAAGTGCCTGTGGTAAGCTGCTGCAAAAACTCCCAGTATCTGTTCAGTTCAGTAAAGTTTTCAAAGCCAAATCCCTGAAGAGCTGGGACTAGGTGGAGTGCTGTGGGAGGGGTTTGAATTTGGGTTCTGGTGTGGTGCTGGGGCACCTGGAGTGAGGTGGCTGCAGAAGGGCTGCCCATGAGCATGAGTGAGACTAGTTCTTAGCTCAAGGATAACCATATTTTTAAGTAACTCATTAAGGGGGGGAAAAATTGTATTTTTCAGGGCAGTGATACCTGAGTGAAGGTTATAGAGTAGGGCAAGATTCTTTCCTTTCTCCTTCTCCTCTTTGCCCTTGGTAACTCTTTGCTTGCCAGATAATCTGATCTGAGAGCCAGTGATGCCTTTTTTTGCTGGAGGTGGCAGCTGACTTCAGTTTTTTTCCTCATTATTTGGTTCAAACAAAGTAAAATCTGAGTAGCCCTAGGGCATGGCAGAATAGCCCTGGGTGCTGAAGTTGCCCTTGTTGGGTGATGCTAATGCTTGAGCTCACTGTTGAATTTCGGTAGCAGGGATTTGGAGAGGACTGGCTGGTAACAGCCTAGTGAGGGGAATTTGTATCCCAGAAAAGGGCAAAATATTGCTGAAGAGCAAAAAACCAAGGGGTTTCTTTCCTGAAGTGCTTGCAGTTGGACCCTACTCAGTATGGAGCAACAAAGTAAGGCTTCATCAATCTTGCTCTTATAAAATTGGCACGGCTAATGTAGTCTGCTAAAATGTGTTCATTGTGCTGTTTAAAACAACCAGGTTAGAAATCTACTGACAATAAATGAAGATTTATTTATTTTCGGTGTCGTTGGGGCACTTAATACAGGTTTGGAATACTAACTGGAGTTTGTGAAAGCAGGAAAAAAAATGTCCTGGTGCCATTTAATTAACTGTCTGGCCAATATTTCTCCCTTTTTATTGAAAAATCTGTACATTGCAAGTGGCTATGAGTACGCTCTTGGAGAACTTTGCCAACAGCCAGCAAATAAACACATTAAAATACAGAAAGCCCTGCACAGCTCTGCACATACCAGATTAAATCACACCTTGAGCTGCAGAGAATATTTTTTGTTACAGACCAGAATAGAATCATTGCATGTTTAATTATAGTACTATAATTAAAAAATTAATTTTTTTTCACAAGCATGGATGGACTATCTCTTGAAGTGTGTTGTGTGGGACAATTAGAGATCAATGCAAACACAAGAAGAGTTTTCATGTTAACTTGTGGTTCTGTTGGTTGTGTTTGCCTTCCAAAACTTCTGAAACTCATTTTTTGCTTTAACCATTTGCCAGTGTTGTTTCTGGCTGAGTAATGCAGATTTTAAGGAAAGCTTTAATAAATTACTTGAGATTATGGGAAACATGTACTATTAGCTCATTAGTGTTGCCTGTTAATTTGATTTCCAATTGATGTTCTGCAGTTCAAGCCTCTCTCATGGGATTTAACTAGTTACATTCATAGTGGATTAAGACATACTGGAAGACAGATGTAAATAGCCTATCTTATGCAGTTGATACTGCACAGATTTTTATAACTCTTTTTGGAAAATCTATCGCAAATCTAAGCAAATCTATTGTTGCTCTGAGTTGCAAGCTTTGAACAAAAATGCAGGAGCTGCAAGCTTCCACACCTCTACAGGAGCTACCAGTAAAGGAAACTCTGAATGTGTTACTTAGCCAAAAGCATTGGTATCAAATAAATAGCCTTTTTTTTTTTTTTTAAACCTTAAAATGCTGAGGACAGCATGCAGAATATGCAAAGCCTAGTTCTTTAACATCCAGCAGACATCTTTTAGTGATGTGTTAGTGACATGTCAAGTGTTCTTGTGAGTTGGGGGCCAAGTTTGGGAGAGTTTTAAAGACACCTAAGAAATCAGTCTAAGAGCACTGAGTTACCTCCATAGCAGCTTTTGCAGCCCCTGCAGTCCTGCTGGTCTGGATTCCAACAGTAGCTCTCGAGTTGAAAGGTTAATGACTCATTTTCTGAGCACTGCAGTTTTTTCATTTTTCATTTACAATTCACTGCTTTAAAAACTGAAAGGCACTTCCAAAACGCATGGTACTTGGGCATTATTGCTGTCAATTAAAGTTATTAAATCATAGATCTTCAGAAGTGAAATCCAAATACACATTAATATATTTCCGTTGCTGTGTTGTAACTCCACTATAGAAATGACAAGTGCAATATCAAAGCAGCTCTGGAAGATGGTGGATATCTCTGTCCAAGGACCCAAATGTTCATTAGAACTTCTTGTTTTTAGGGGGTGGATTTCTTGGAAGACTAAGGACAGAAAAGCTGGGGAGAAGAGAGCAGATAGAGCCACTGTTGGCTGTGTGTTGTGAGCTGCTAGGGCAGAGCTTGGTCTCAGAATGAGGGTGAGCAGGTGAGCTGGCCATTCCTCGCATGCAGGGGCACCGAAATATGAGAAGAGGCACGTTCAGAGCCCTGGTCAGAGGGGCGGTAAGGATGAAAAAGGAATCACCAAGAAGTTGCAAACAGTATGCCTAAAAGGCTGAAATACTGATGGTGGTTTTGGGGAATGAAGAATGATGAGGGCAAAAGCCAAGTTTCTTTGCAGCCATTTGATGCGGTATTCGTGTTCCTTTGTGAATACTTTAAATTAGCAATTTCACTTTTCCCTAAGTCTCCTGTACTTTGACTCTTAACTGAATTAAGTCCCATTATAAATGACATCTTTCCAACAGTCGGGATACAGGTTAGTGCTCCCAAGAGGGACGATTTAATGAGGTTGTTGCTATGACAGCTTGGCTCCAGGCAGCACATGTGCTGCCTTGAAATATCCTCTCTCCCCTCATACTACAGCAACTTCTGTGAGTGGAGTTCAGAACTTTGCTCTTAATGGAATTCAAGCACAGCATTTTATTTGTTTTCATGATAAAGCAGCTGAGGATTTGACAGTCTACAGTGTTCTTTTTTTTCTGAAATGCTAGTAGTAATGCATAGTTTGTGTAAAGGAAGAACAAGGTGTTAACTCTGCAGTAGTATCAAAAGATGCTCTAAGGACACAGTCAACAGATTTACAGAAGGAACAGGCACATGCATGGCACAGTGGAAAAAAGTATTGGACCTGTCTCTCTTAAATTTACATGAGGGAACATCTCAATGGGTGGGATTGCTTATTTACACCCTAACTGATAGGAATACAAACATTTCCACTATGCTGCAGCCATGTAAGGTGCTGCAGCGATCTGTGCCCCTGTGATCAGGGGCTGGCTATGGTCTACAATGTTGTGTAATGTCTCAATTTCCCAAAGATGTTAAATGAGGCAGTTATATTTTTCTTTGAGAGTTTTCAGTGCTAATCTGAAGATTGCTGAAGAAGCAGTGTGGGTGCAGGAGGCAGCAGTCAGGTGGCTGCAGCTTCTTCCTGGCTGCCTCAGTAGAGCTGGGATAGGGGCTGGCTGTGGGGGATGCATGGGCAAGCACTGAGGTTGTATTTTCTTTACCACTGCTGCCTGTCCTTGTCATGTAAGCTCCATGGGTGAGAGAGAGAGAAGCATGTCCTGTCCAAAAGCAATTCACTCATCCCTACCCTTCTCCATTCTTGTCAGACAAGGAAACAGCCAACTTTTGCATGGTTACGTTTGGGTAAGGGAGTTCTGAGCCCAAGGCTTTGAACCTTGATGTGGTCCAGAGTGATGCTACTGCTTGTAGTTCAAAAGCAAGTCTGAATTGCTGTTTTCAGTGTTATCCCATGAAAATGGTTTTGATTGCCATCATCATCCCCACACACTGACAGCAGAAGCAGCTACTATTGCGACTATTTCTATGGCTGCTTGTATATGAAATATACATTCATAATAGTCATGTTTTCAGGGCTGCTCATCTGAGCTTAAATGTATTTCTGCTGCCTCAGTGTTTTCTGGTTGCTCTGCGAACTTGGGTTACTCCTCATTGTTCTGGCTCCTTTTCCTTCCCACCTTTGAAAGTGAGGTTTTTTTTTTTTTTGAAATCTATGTCTTCAGCACACAGAGTCCTACTCAAATCTGACATGACCTATATAACTATTGCCTTAAATGCTGGCCTGGAGTTCACTGCCTCTGTTTTAAGGATGTGAAGGCTTATTCCCGTTCCATCTGTGTTTAGTGTTCTAGTCTGCCTGCTTGTGAACTACTGCATCTCCTGCCATGTGGCTGTACCCGCTGGTGGGTGCCTGGCCACCTTGGTCGCTGTTGGGAACAAACTCTTTTTGTCACTCCTAATCTCAGTGAAATTCAACCCAGGGAGGTGCTGGGGAGCTGCTTATTCAACCCCAAAAAGCTTTGCCTTTTTGAAGCTAATTGGCTTAAAAGATTTTGGTTTGCTGCTTTAGAAAGAGTGTGCTATAAAGATCTGAATTTCTTTTTATTTTTTGGTAAGTAAAATGCCTTGGCACTAAGGAGTGAAAGGGCTGGCTGTATAAATCACCGTTTCATTGTATTAATTATGGTATTTACTAGGCCTGTAAGTGTACTAAATTTTTCTGTAAATGCAAAATCATCCACCTGTGTCCAGATTGGTTCAGAAGGTGCTGAGGAGAACACCTAAAATTTTCTGCAAGTTGTGGTAATCCTGTGCACCTTAAGCATGCTTGTCCCAGTTGCCACCTGTTACTGAAGGGTAAGTACAATTTCTGTATAATTCTAATGACATGCAATACTTGAATGTATTACCCATCACATTCTTTCCTGTTCTTTATTTTCGGTTTCTTTGGCCATTAATGATGTGTTCTGTCCCCTTTGGAAAGAAGATTAGATGGAGATTAGCAGGTATCTGTCCACCCACTCCACCCCACAAAAAAAACTAACCCCACAATGCCCCCAACTCCATTAATGATTTAAACAAACAAAAAACCAACAAAAACAACCTCCCCCAAAACCCAGCACCCTGGGTGCACTGACAAAATGAGACCAGATGCAGAGTGCAAGGTATGTGGAACTGATTCCAGCTTCTCACTATGAAGATTGTGAAAAGAGAAAACACGCTGTGATTTATTCTCACAGCAAAACTGCAAGTGGAACAAGAAGTACAGAAATCTATGTTGTTGCTAATACAATTTACATTTAGAACAGCGTGTCCTCCTTCACCACTACACTTAGTTTAAACATAACTAAATTAAACTGGTCTATAAGCAGGGCTTCCTGAACTGCACTAAATGAACACTGAACACTTAATTTAATGGTAATCATACAGCTTCTTGAAGAAAAATGCTTTTCACATATTATATTTGTTCAGTAGTTATCTCCACATATAATAATATCAAATTACTATGCTGTCTCTCCATCCTAAATCATATCATTCTTACACAGACCAGAAAATTACTTGTACTTAACAAAGATCTGTTTATCTGTATATATGTGGTAGGTTTTAAATTGAACAGTTCCAGACATAATTTTTCTAATATTGGTTAATCCATCTTTAATTAAAATGTTAATTGCTAATCCAGATATTACACATAGAATCATCAGCCTACACTAAACTGCGACTGTTTTGCACAAGGACAAAAAATGTGTAATTACATGGCAATCTGCTCCTCAGAATTGCAACATGGATACCTTTGTGTTTGGAAACCAACTAAATACATGGAGTTACTGTATGAATTGTTTTCCACCAAAAAAAGAAAAAAAGGAATGGGGGTGGGAGAGAGGAATTTAGTACTAGTTAAAAATTTCCACAAAGTAGGGCCTGAAATTCTTTTTTTTTTTTTTTTGAGGGGAAATTGTTGCCCAGAATGGGTTACTCCAGTGCTGCAGCTGTAGTTTCTTCTCAACTAGAAAACTGCTGAAATTCTGTCTCCTGTGTTGCCCAGAACAAAACTCCCTCTGTCCGAGGATGCATTTCAGAAGTCAGACCAAGGCAGTCTTGTTCTGCAGCCAAGGGTTATGGAAGGTAAAGTTAGCTAGGTGGGGCTTGAGCATTAAGGTTGCTAACTGGCTTCAGAGGGCTTCTGCTTTTCATCGTGGGGTATGGGCTGTGTGCAGCTCAGCTTACTGGGTTCTGTAGTGCTTAGTACAGAGTTGCAGCATTTCTTGCTTAGCAAATAATTCTGCAAGTCCCAGAACACAGTTGTATATGTGGCTGTGGTCAGTAAGGCTTTGGGGTGAAGATTGTCCTGTTAATGAAAGATGATTACAGTGCTAGTGGCTGAAATCTTGTTAAACCTAGAAAATATTAGGAAATGCTTGATTGAATGGAATGACACAGTGCTCTGAAACTGACTGATTCAGATCTTTTGGCTATTTTTGCCATCTGTCATTAATGAAATTGTTAGGGCCAGTGCAATTTAAATGTTTTTTCACACAGCTTTGTCAGAGCCATTGTGTTCAAACTGTTGTACTGAAGTCATACAAGACCGCAGTCCAAGTTCTCTTAAATTAAGAGAATAGGTTTGCCTGCAGAATGCTATCTGATTTCTACTCAATTAAATCTTTATAAATCTGTCTCACTTATACAAAGTATGTGCTTAATAGGTAGGTTTTTAAAAATAGCCTTGCCCTTTTCTAAAACCTGAAAGGAAAAACAGCCAAAAAAAACCCCATCCCCAACCATGTAAAGTGTTGAATACTGGTAAGTACAACTTGACAAAAGGCATGCCTAATTCCAGTGAGCTTCACAATCTGTTTCTATTTGGGGTTTGTCTCAATACCACTGGAAAGGTTTGAACTTCTGGATTTCGGATGTGCTTTTTTCGTATTTTTTTAACCTCTTCATTTTCCATCAAAGAAGGTCACCTTTTCACCTTTCTTTTAATCTCCTCCCTTTCAGACTCTGTATTCCAGTGTTCTTTCCCACTTGTGAAAGTCACTTAATCTCTGTTTGAACCTATACCTGCTCTGCTCCAGCAGCATGGCTTCTCTTAGCGAGTTCATCCAAATGGATCAAGAGGAAGATGCCTTTGACACTTCTGTACTGGGAGGATGCGGCCGCTACTTGGCTGCGAGCTATGAAAGAGGTTATTTTAGGAGCAATATGGATTTGTATGTATTGCTTTGGCTTGGTTTACAGTCACTCTGTCTTTGAAACGTGTTTGAATATCTGCTATTGATGCATGAATAATACTGCTATTTATAACTTGTTCTCAGGCAAGAGTACTGGCCATTGCCACCAGGAGGGTCACCCTGCCTGCATGGAAATTTTGTTCGTTTTGGTTCCTTGCAAGGCCAGAACAAGTATTCTAAAAAGAAAAATAAAGCAAGCTCCACCACTTATTCATTGTTCTGGAGTGGTTTTGAGCTGTGCCACTTGTGTGCCACTTGGTCAGGCAGAGCTGTCCTGGAGAGCCCCACGGCTCCTGGGGAGCTCTCATCTCTCCCTCCGAGTCTTTGAGCAGTAACAGAAGTGAAGCTGTGCTGCCTGATGCAAGCATGCTGCCCACCTCATGGTATCCTTATTTTTACAACCTGCTCGAGAACAGTTCTTCTGCTCTCCTAATGTATATGGGATGCAGGCAAGTGGCTGGGGCTCCAGAGCAAGTTCATTTGTGCCTGAGTTATTTTCTTTTCTTCTTAGCTAGGGAAAGCAGATTAAGAATTATTTCTTCTTTGTCTTATGCTGTAGGCTAGGAATAAACGATATGTAAGACAAATCTGCTATTACAGGGATTGTCTGTGGGAGAATGGGCTGAGTGACAAGGTCTGGGATTGCTGGTAGCGTAGAAACTAATGTACATGTAAAACTGATCTGCACAAGATATTCCCCAAGTCATTATGCAGTGCATAATCTTATAAATGAGGGGTTATATAACAATTGCTTTCTTGGGAATAATACATTTTTCCCTTTGCCTTTACAAATTTTTTAACCTTCTCTTCCAAAGTGATCAGTTGCATCTCATGTATTTTGTAACTTTTTTTGTATGTGGAGGCAGGGATCCCCATGTGTGGCAAGAGGGGGGCAATTAGGAACAGATACTGCAGAGAAGTTGGTTTCTCCTCAGGAGAGGTAAAGAATTTGCCTCTGAACTAGGCAAAGCAGGGAGTTGGGTAGGGGGATGTGGATGTGAGCTGATGGAAAAGCAGCTTGAGTAGGTGTGTAAGGAGAATAAAAGCTTTGGTTATGTGCTGAAAGGGAAGGATGGGCCCTTGGGAAGTGTTCAGTGGGTAAAGTGGTCAGGAGAGTCCTAAAGTTATGAAGCAAAGAAAAGGATCAGAGTGAGGTGGTTCTGTGGAAGAAAAGGACAAATGGAAAGTGGGAGATGTACTTAATTTCTCCAGAGTGTTTTCTTTTTCTTCTTGTTCTATATAAGCAGATTCACTCAGGATCTGCAGAGCTCTCACATTTATCTTGCAGTAACGGTCCCCAGAGCTTCAACCTTTCTACTAAACTGCCTTTTAAAAAAAAAGCTCTAAGCGGAAATTTAACAACCCCTCTCCTCCAGTAAAGATTGTTCAATGAAATCATAACTGTGTATTTCTTGGCCCCAAGCCATGTGTCTGAGTTTGCATAGATGCAGGGTGGAAAGCTGCTGAAAAAGTGGGAGGACGTCAGAAAGAGTTGATCTAGGTGGTGTTTTTTTCTTTGCTTATTTTATTTGCCTCCTCTTCCCCACTACTTTCCCTACCTGTGCTTTTTGGGGAAGCAGAAGTTTAAAGGGAACATTTATAAAGCTAGTTCCTAATACCACACCAGTACCTTTATTATTTGAAATCTCCTTCTGACCCAAACCCCACATCACGTGCTTGGTCTCAATGGGGAAACGTGGGTGTTGTGCAGTTGCTCCTGGAGCAGTCTGCCATGGGTCGGTGCTGGTAGCTCTTCTAGCCCGGGTCTGTCTTTTCATTCCTGTAGTTGACATCTCATTATTGTCTTTTAAAATCCTGATACTTATATGATATTTAATATTTCACACTTGTTGTAAGGAGATCCTAAACTAACAGCAACATAAGCACAACTCTTGCTCTGCTCAGGCAAATCCTCAGGACTTAAAACTGTGACTGTGGCTGTAGAAAACAATATAGAAGAAATTTATCCTAGAAATCTAATAATTATGTTCAAATCTCTTCAGTGGTATAGCAGTACCTAAAGTGCCTTCCCACTGTGGTGATTTCTAGTTTGCTTTCAAAAATCCAGCTTATTTTAAATGTCACTATTAATAGGTTTCTGTTGGCAAAATAAAAGATAATTCCATAGGATATCCCAGTTAAGCAGGGTACCCTGTTTACACTGGGTTTCTGCCCAGCAGCTGCTTATGCTGAAGTGCTACAAAGAATCCGTGAATTAATCAGGGTGTAACCATGGGGACAAGTTCTGATATTCACCCTGTGCAAGTATAGTCACCACAACCTGACCTGTAGAGACCAATTACGTAATTCCTCCGCAATTTTGTGTGATCATGGGTAATAAGGTACTGATTTCTTGACTGCCTTGGGGGTACACTAATGCTATTGTTGCTGGCATTTGCCTGGAAGAGGTGAAGAAAATGCAAAAGCAATACTTAACAAATTAGGGCTCCTTTTTTTCCTAAAGCTGCCCCTAATGAGGTAAAAAAAAAAAAAAAAAAGNTCATTATGGGTGGTAGATTCTGATTCTATTAGCTTAACGTTTATCAGAACTACATGCAGTTCCTGGAAGGTTGTAACCAGTCATAAAAGCCCTTTGGATGCTCAGAAATGGCTATCAAGAAAGGAATAGTTCAAATATGTAAGTGTGGGCTATCTGGAGAAACAGCCATTTTAGAAGGGGCAAGGACCATTTTGTGGTTAGGTTAAATTAATAGTACTACTTGAGTAAGCTTGCTCTTACACTTGGGAGCTCATAAAGACACCCATGGTAATATATGAATTAGTTTGTCTAATTGCATTATTTAATCTGAATGTTTAAATTGCTTTTCTGTTTGTAATGCAGCTATTTTCTAGCTGAAAACACTTTCTTATTTGGATTTGCATGTGTGTTTGTTGTGTGTGCTCCCTGCTTTGGTTCTTCTCCAAAGAGCTCTTCTTTTTCCTCTGGAAAAAATAGTGAGAATCAATGTGTTGGCAAAAGCCAGCCATGACTTCAGAGAGTTGTGAATAATGAATGCGGGATCTTTCTCTTGCTGCAATGGCAGTAAAATGTTGGCCAGCTCTTTAAGCATGCTGCATGCCTGCTTATGCCCCCAAAAAGAAGGATTCAGGTGACTTAGAACTTAGACCCTGATCAGCCCATGTGTTTTGGGAGNCTTTTTTCCTAAAGCTGCCCCTAATGAGGTAAAAAAAAAAAAAGTTCTAAATATATGTAAACCAGCAGTACCATGCCTCTGGATGCAAATTACATGGTAAACATCTGCACATTTTCTGAGTAAAAGGTGTAAGAAAATAAACTGGTCAGTATTAGTGAGAATAAAATCATTTAATTGGATTTCTCATATTTGTCTTGTGAGATAATTGCCTCATTATGGGTGGTAGATTCTGATTCTATTAGCTTAACGTTTATCAGAACTACATGCAGTTCCTGGAAGGTTGTAACCAGTCATAAAAGCCCTTTGGATGCTCAGAAATGGCTATCAAGAAAGGAATAGTTCAAATATGTAAGTGTGGGCTATCTGGAGAAACAGCCATTTTAGAAGGGGCAAGGACCATTTTGTGGTTAGGTTAAATTAATAGTACTACTTGAGTAAGCTTGCTCTTACACTTGGGAGCTCATAAAGACACCCATGGTAATATATGAATTAGTTTGTCTAATTGCATTATTTAATCTGAATGTTTAAATTGCTTTTCTGTTTGTAATGCAGCTATTTTCTAGCTGAAAACACTTTCTTATTTGGATTTGCATGTGTGTTTGTTGTGTGTGCTCCCTGCTTTGGTTCTTCTCCAAAGAGCTCTTCTTTTTCCTCTGGAAAAAATAGTGAGAATCAATGTGTTGGCAAAAGCCAGCCATGACTTCAGAGAGTTGTGAATAATGAATGCGGGATCTTTCTCTTGCTGCAATGGCAGTAAAATGTTGGCCAGCTCTTTATTAAGCATGCTGCATGCCTGCTTATGCCCCCAAAAAGAACGATTCAGGTGACTTAGAACTTAGACCCTGATCAGCCAATGTGTTTTGGGAATGGACAGAAGGGACCTGATCTGATGCAGACAGTTTGCATTGGTTCAAACAGCTCTGTGTGCATGCTGCTGGATCTGGGCTTAAAGGCTGCTGGAGAAGTAACAAAGCCTTCTAGCTTTTAAATAGAGCTAGTTAAAAGGTAATACCTAGGGAGGGAAGGGGAGGGGGAGAAAAAAAACAGGTTTGTTTCCTTACTCTTTCAGCATGAGGTTGTACAATTCTTGATGCATTTCTGGTCTGTAAAACAAATTTATCGGATGTGGCTGATAGTTGCTTTAATGTGATTCTGCTGAAAACAGGCAAGAGTTTGTGCTCAGCTTAAGGGAATCCTTCTGAAGCATCCTCTTTGAGTCAATGGGAGCCTTGTCATTGACTTAAAGATTAAAGGGTTCAGTAAGGTGAATTGACTTGAATCAAAGTGGTTTAGCTGTGATTTAAACCAACAAGCAGAAAACGTTTATTTAAATAATTGATCGTAACCTTATTGTGAATTTATAGTTTTATCTCTTTGTCAAAGAGACCAATGCCTTGACTGGTCCAAATGACTACACTTAAACTGACACACCAAACAGAAACTTAGCTGATGCATCTTATGACAGGTAGTGGAACACTGCTCTCCCTCTAGCTATGTGTCTTTTCCTGACCAGGTCTGTATTCAAGCTTTTCTTAAATTCTTGAAAACCTAAATCTTGTGATTGAATTCAGTATTGATTAATTCAGTCATGTATTTATTCCTATATCCTTTTATTTTAAATGTGGACATGATTCAACTCTGAGTCCATGCACCTTGTTCACCATTTGGAGTTGATTTTTTTTGTGGACACTAGAGGGAGCACATATTGTTTTAAGAAGGAACAATTTTTTTGTCCCATTAAACCAGAATGATCTAATTAGGTAACAATATATAGGGCTACATATGATATTAAGTCAAGTTTGTGCATCTCAGGTGATTCATCAAGGGGAAAACATGTGAAAGTAAGGCTGTTTTATTAAAAAACCTTTTCTAAGTAATAATACAAATCTTATTTTCAGCAGCGCAGAAATAATGTCTTACTTTCTTCAGAATTCTTTATAAGACAAATCTGGCACAAATTGCCAAGTCAGTATAGGCAGATTTCAGAAAGACACTGCTTTCCAGTGAGAACTGCAGCACGGCTGGATGGGAGAGGAGGGAGGTAGCAGCAACATCTGCCTGTTTTTCTGCTGAGCCGTTGTTTCCCTTGTTCTTCCTTGCCCCATCAGAAATCCTAGGGGGGGGAAAAAGGCAATACAGACATGAAATGGAAGGTTATTCATGAACTTTCTAGAATGTATAGGTAAATAAAAAGTAGGAAAAAGAAGATGTAGAGAGCACTGCACTATTTTTTCTGTATTAAGGAAATCTGGTGCTTCCACTAATAGTATCATCCCCCCCCCATTCCTCTCTTCATGTTTAACTTTGCAACCAACCTAGAGTCATTGGAGCTCAGAAATGCTATGTATGTTATAGAGGAAATTTACTGGTTAAATATTTGATCTCATGTAGCTTTATTGGCTTGGGTTAAAATGCATTGATTTTTGGCTGAAATACTTGGGTTTCAAGGCAGGTGTTAGGGTTACTTTTTTGCATTTCAACAGGTACATTTCCATTGAAAACAAATTTAACACTTGGAAAGATTGGATGTTAATTGTCAGGCTTCATATTTTCAAAAGTCACTTGTTCTTCTAATGTGTAAAACATGGGACTTGAAAGCATTCTTCCTAATCTTGTTCTATTAATCTTATTCTTCATGTACATAATAGTACATCTATTGTCATGTTTGCTTTATTAAAATACCTGTTGAGATTAGTGATGTCTGTGTGTCTTGACTCGGGATAATGAAGCTGTCTGACTAATGCCTCTTTAATTTCTCTTACCTCTGTAATGTAATTGGAGTGAGATGTGAATGCAACATGTTTAACCTTCCATCTAACAAGAGCCTTCAAGCTTCTGGTCTGAAGCAGTGCTATCAACATCATCAGTGATAGCAGGTAATCACTTGCACCTATTGATTTGGCATGGATTCCCATTGCTTCTGTCAGCTGTGTTGCAACCCCTGTGAAGCCTACTGGTGGCTGAAGTTACTGTCTTCTCTTCAGTGCCTCCTTTTCTGCATTTAAAATGGGATTATATTTTTCCTGTCATGGTTTAAATTATAGGAGTATTCTAAAAGTNATGTGTTTTGGGAGTGGACAGAAGGGACCTGATCTGATGCAGACAGTTTGCATTGGTTCAAACAGCTCTGTGTGCATGCTGCTGGATCTGGGCTTAAAGGCTGCTGGAGAAGTAACGAAGTTAGCCTTCTAGCTTTTAAATAGAGCTAGTTAAAAGGTAATACCTAGGGAGGGAAGGGGAGGGGGAGAAAAAAAACAGGTTTGTTTCCTTACTCTTTCAGCATGAGGTTGTACAATTCTTGATGCATTTCTGGTCTGTAAAACAAATTTATCGGATGTGGCTGATAGTTGCTTTAATGTGATTCTGCTGAAAACAGGCAAGAGTTTGTGCTCAGCTTAAGGGAATCCTTCTGAAGCATCCTCTTTGAGTCAATGGGAGCCTTGTCATTGACTTAAAGATTAAAGGGTTCAGTAAGGTGAATTGACTTGAATCAAAGTGGTTTAGCTGTGATTTAAACCAACAAGCAGAAAACGTTTATTTAAATAATTGATCGTAACCTTATTGTGAATTTATAGTTTTATCTCTTTGTCAAAGAGACCAATGCCTTGACTGGTCCAAATGACTACACTTAAACTGACACACCAAACAGAAACTTAGCTGATGCATCTTATGACAGGTAGTGGAACACTGCTCTCCCTCTAGCTATGTGTCTTTTCCTGACCAGGTCTGTATTCAAGCTTTTCTTAAATTCTTGAAAACCTAAATCTTGTGATTGAATTCAGTATTGATTAATTAAGTCATGTATTTATTCCTATATCCTTTAATTTTAAATGTGGGCATGATTCAACTCTGAGTCCATGCACTTTGTTCACCATTTGGAGTTGATTTTTTTTGTGGACACTAGAGGGAGCACATATTGTTTTAAGAAGGAACAATTTTTTTGTCCCATTAAACCAGAATGATCTAATTAGGTAACAATATATAGGGCTACATATGATATTAAGTCAAGTTTGTGCATCTCAGGTGATTCATCAAGGGGAAAACATGTGAAAGTAAGGCTGTTTTATTAAAAAACCTTTTCTAAGTAATAATACAAATCTTATTTTCAGCAGCGCAGAAATAATGTCTTACTTTCTTCAGAATTCTTTATAAGACAAATCTGGCACAAATTGCCAAGTCAGTATAGGCAGATTTCAGAAAGACACTGCTTTCCAGTGAGAACTGCAGCACGGCTGGATGGGAGAGGAGGGAGGTAGCAGCAACATCTGCCTGTTTTTCTGCTGAGCCGTTGTTTCCCTTGTTCTTCCTTGCCCCATCAGAAATCCTAGGGGGGGGAAAAAGGCAATACAGACATGAAATGGAAGGTTATTCATGAACTTTCTAGAATGTATAGGTAAATAAAAAGTAGGAAAAAGAAGATGTAGAGAGCACTGCACTATTTTTTCTGTATTAAGGAAATCTGGTGCTTCCACTAATAGTATCATCCCCCCCCCATTCCTCTCTTCATGTTTAACTTTGCAACCAACCTAGAGTCATTGGAGCTCAGAAATGCTATGTATGTTATAGAGGAAATTTACTGGTTAAATATTTGATCTCATGTAGCTTTATTGGCTTGGGTTAAAATGCATTGATTTTTGGCTGAAATACTTGGGTTTCAAGGCAGGTGTTAGGGTTACTTTTTTGCATTTCAACAGGTACATTTCCATTGAAAACAAATTTAACACTTGGAAAGATTGGATGTTAATTGTCAGGCTTCATATTTTCAAAAGTCACTTGTTCTTCTAATGTGTAAAACATGGGACTTGAAAGCATTCTTCCTAATCTTGTTCTATTAATCTTATTCTTCATGTACATAATAGTACATCTATTGTCATGTTTGCTTTATTAAAATACCTGTTGAGATTAGTGATGTCTGTGTGTCTTGACTCGGGATAATGAAGCTGTCTGACTAATGCCTCTTTAATTTCTCTTACCTCTGTAATGTAATTGGAGTGAGATGTGAATGCAACATGTTTAACCTTCCATCTAACAAGAGCCTTCAAGCTTCTGGTCTGAAGCAGTGCTATCAACATCATCAGTGATAGCAGGTAATCACTTGCACCTATTGATTTGGCATGGATTCCCATTGCTTCTGTCAGCTGTGTTGCAACCCCTGTGAAGCCTACTGGTGGCTGAAGTTACTGTCTTCTCTTCAGTGCCTCCTTTTCTGCATTTAAAATGGGATTATATTTTTCCTGTCATGGTTTAAATTATAGGAGTATTCTAAAAGTATTATGAAGTTTTAGAGCCTTTTAGCAATTTGAGTCCCAAACTTTGTCCTTGGCACACGCAGGGGATTTCATTGGTGCCAATACTGGCGACTAACTACTTGCACAGTAGTTCCCATCTTTGAACCAGGATCAAGACTAAATATTTAAGCTTAATCAAATGACTATATAGCTTTTTCCCAACAAATTAGTCTTCATGTACAGTTATTATGCAAGTTCAATAACTGTGGTTCTCAGCAAACATGCATGATAAAAATGCATACATAAACCCATGGTTTTCCCCTCTTAAAATCCATGGAAAAGGCTGTGGCAGAGGAAATCTGATTATTTGTAGGGAGTCCACCCTACTTCCACCCACTCATCCCCTTGTAGTTCTCCCCCAGTCTTCACTTAACAGGAAAAGCTACTTTAGCTCCCTTCCCCATGACTGTTCTGTAGCTCAGCTTTTTGACAGCTTTATGTCAGAGATGACACATCTGTGGGAATTATGGATGTGATCGTTCCAGCCCAGTGCCTGTGTCAGCAGATGGAGCTCCTGTGGACCTCGGCCATACTGCCAACCTCAACATGGCCTCACTGGCCTTGCCCTGCAGCCGCTGCTCTGTGCCAGCCTGCGCCTGTGCCCATAAATAAAACATGTTGTTTGTGCTTCTTGTGTTCCTGTGTTTTGCAGTGGGCTTGACAGGCTATAACATGGGTGGAGCAGGCCAAATAGAGCTGTTACTGCTGTCAGAGTAATCTTCTCGCCTACTGCAGGAGCACCTGCACACAGAAGTCCTTCTAACTCTTAGTTACTCGAAGTTAAAGGCAAATAGACCTTTGTGTTCACATTCAACTAGTATGGCTTCACAGCGAACTGACTTACAAACCAAAAGCAATTCTGCTTCGTCTCATATTCTGCAACTGCAAACCAACATATTATGGACATTAATCAGTTTGTCATAAATGAACCTCTATCTTGTATGCAAGTAAATAGTCATGCCACAGTGTACTGTATTCATAAGCCAATATAACAAAATGCACTTACATCAAAATTCAGTTATTTTAAAAGTGAGAGATTAAATCTATGTGCATGTTCTGCGAATTGATGTAACCTATGTGGATCAATGTATGATTTATATAATGTATTTTAAACTCTGACATGTTTGGTACTTCATAATTACCTCTATTTTATGAAAAGTTTCTGGTTTTGAGTCAGTCCTATGAGCAATTCAGACTTTAAATTTAAAGTCTTGCCTTTAAAAAAGGTCATTTTAGCTAAGGGGAGATTATGTCCTTTTATAGTAGCACATCTTGCTTCTGTTCCTAATTGATGTTATTTGGTGGCTGCTGAAAAATTAGTCAGGAGAAGAAAAAAATGGAATTTCAGTGGTGTTATTGCAGACTGCTTTTAGAATAATACTTTTCAGTGTCAGATTGTTCATGCATTTTCATTTATTCTAGTAAGTGATGTTTTAAATTGTATACCACTATTATTAATTTGTGGAAAAATGTGATGTTTTACTAATGAAGTACAAATGACTGCCAGGGTGCATTTATTCACGAGACAGCAGTGTGTGCTGTGGCCCACTGGAGAACCAAATGCTGAAGCACCTGTCCATCAGCTTCCAACCCAGTCCTGGCATTTCTCATCTCTTTTCATTTTAGGCAAGTGTGCTATGTGCAATGTTCACTGCAGAGTCTGCTCCAGCTATGTGAATGTAAGATTACAAAAAGACTGCTAATGCCTTTAACAATTGCAGACTATTTAACCTAAAAAAGAACAATATAACAATTCAAAGAGATTATATAAAGCAGGAGCTGAGCATCTTCCAGAAGTTGCAGCAAGTGGTCTTTCAATGCAAGAAAAGTTTCTGTAAGAACTTTTTGCTCGGAGGCAAAATGTTTTTGTTAGACTAACTGTGAAGGGGATGTGTTGTGGAAAGCATGTCAAGCTGAGAGAAGACAAAACTTAAACTGATGAAAGCAACCAAGGGAGAATGCAAAATGACAGGAAAAATGAGAGGAAAGTTTTGACACCATAATTAAGAAAATCTCTTCCTGGTTTTCTTAGTGTCTCCAGGGGCAGCCCTGCAGTTGTGTTATGGTGACTGTATCACTGAAGGGAGAATCAGAGTGGGAGTAACAGGGACTTAAAGGCAAAAGTTGAGTGATTGGTTACTCCTGAGACACATCTCCAGTAGCCAGATCATAGCCTACAAGGACAGAGGAGAACTCTCTGGGGTACCATCTTTCCTTTGCTGTGTGCAGGGCAGTGTGATGCTCAGCCCAATGTCATTGAAGAATATTTCAATATTCTTCACAATATAATTCAAGAATTATATTGAAGAATTCTTCAATTCTTCACAATATAATTCAAGAAACCCACACATGGCTGAATTTAATTTTTTAACTTGATCTAATTACAAGTATCTTGTGTAATAACCCTTGTTTAAACCACTTTTTGATCCAAAAATAGCAAGAAATTACTTCGAGTATTTACCAAAGAAATTTGGTGATTCCCCTTGTGGTTACAATTTTATGAAAATAACGGGTCAAACACTAGCAGTGCCTGCTGTATGTGTAACTTTGTTAAATTTTCAAGAAGAAAAAATTGCTTTAAAAAGAAAGTTAAGTCACCCTTTCTTAAGGCACTTATCGAGTAAGAGATTTACAAATGTTTGCAATCTGTTGGTTTGCTCTGAGAATCAAGGATCCTGCTGGGCACTAAGAATTATTGAAAATCAATGAGTCCTTAGTATGCAGAAGGTCAGGTATGTTTCTAAAATACAGAGGTATACAATTAAAGTGTTACAGTGCATATGTGCCTTGTTTAAAGGATCTCTTTACGACAGATTGTTATTCCCCTCAATATCAAGTTGTTAATTTTAAATCCTAAGGTAATACATATCCATATGTATGTTACTCTTGAAACTTGTTATGCTTTGAGCATAATAATGCATATTTTTACTGTTGTATGTGCTTCTGTTTTCATGTCAAATGGCTTTTGGAGCCATTGTTATCTTTTATGCTAGCCTCGAAGTTATACCCTTAGCTGTTCCATAATACATCTCATAGTGTTTTACATCTCAACTGTTTTTTTTCCTCTCCCCTAGACAGAATATAGCTCTGCCTCTGCACACCAAGTTTGACTATTCCTATATTAACCTAAATTACTTGTTTTATGACCTGATTCATTTGATTTGGAGAGGTATATCCTCAAGCTTGGCATACAGATTTGTAGTTAGGTACCAAAAGAAGTAATTCGAGCATCACAATTGCAGAGCTCCCTGCACTTCCCACCGAGTCAGATGAGCACTTCTTAGTATTCGGAGGTGTTGATATTAGCAGGCAGAGGTTTTTGTTATCTCACTTTTGCAGGGCCAGTAGAGTACTTCACAAGTTACCTGCGGTATGGGATGAAATTGTGCTGTTTTATCATGAATTTTGATTGTACAACAATCAACGTTTCCAGTTTATCTTACATTCTGAATAATCTGCGTTGGTGTTTTTTGAGTTGAAAGTCCATTTAAAAAAAAAAAAGCTAAGGGCTTTTCCAGTCCCCCCTAAAGACAGCAGGGAAGGTCCATCCCAAAACTGCTGTCCTCCAATATGTTTGGTAACCTGTGCCTAGTCTCATTAAAGAAAGCAATCAGTGATTGCATGCATTAAGCCTCCCTGTATGCAGTTGTAAGAAGTGTGAGCTATGCATGTTTTTCTGAAAAAATGAGATTTACTGGTCTGAATGCTGCCTCTGAGCAGTTAGAAACTGGATGAAAAGAAGTTGCATTTCTTTGCAGTGGGTGGGAGAAGACTTCTTCTGGTCTTAGAGGTGAAACTATATTTGGAGATGGTCATGAGTTTCAGAAAGGGAAATTCCTTCTAAAAATGATAGTAGTTAAACAAACCAAAAAAAACCCACTAAGATTAGCAGTGGGACAGGTGCACAGTAGGGGTGTGATAGCTCAGTCTTTAGATATACCCAGAAGTGTCCTTGAGAAGCCTAAGCAGAACCTGCTCCACCTCTGAATTTTACTCTGCTTTAAATGAGAGTTGTCCTTCAGAAGTCTCTTCCGACTTACAGCAGTGCATAACTTCCAAAAGAGGAGGGTCCAGGTAGTATTATAGTCTTAAGATTTTGGACCTCCTTCCCAGTTAGGTACTTAAAACATAAATTATACATCTGTCAGCAGTTGCAAAATGCAGGGGCTGTGAAACAACCTTCTAAGACTTACCTGAAAATGGCACCAGAATAATAGGCTTTTTGAGGAGACAGTCATATAGTTAAGGCCAGGTGTACGTGTGTTTCCAGCTAGCTTACATCATGATTTGTTCCTGAAAAGATTTGTAAAAGTGAAGGTATTTGAGCAAACCATTATTGCTTGATACCAGGAAATATCAAAAGTTCAAGAAGGAGCCACTATGTAAATCTGCAATGGAAATTTTCAGCGTATAAAAGGCTTTTTATAGAAGGCTTTTCTTTGGAAAAGCTGTTCCGTCTGTGAAAATGCTTCTAGCTGATGCTGTAACTGCTACAGAACACACGTGGGGTAGTTGATGATACAGTGAGGGTGTTCTCATAATATTGACCTCAGGGGTGGGTTTCCATGGGAAATTAATGTTAGAGTTGTGAAACTCTGTGCTCAGGTGGAAATCTATTTCCTGGATAAAGGATAAGGCTATTCTGGTTTTGATGGTAATCAGAAATTGGACAAAAAAGTGCTTCTTGGAGCTCTTTGAATACATGTGTACTGTACTGCTGGTATTGCAAATTACAGGATTAATGTGGGAAAAAGCAGAAAAAGCTAACATTGTTTTGAGAAGGCAGGAGTAGAAGGGAAAGCTAAGTGGTTTCTGACACCTTTTAGTTGCACCAGTGCTATTAATTAACTTGAACTTTAATTACAGGAGTAGAGGGGACTGAGAGTAAAAACAAATGATCCTGAAATAGTGCTCAGCGGGGCCAGCAAATTGCTGTAAGGTGCTCAAAAGCTGAACGATTACGGTGCTGCTTAGTTACAGGGGCTGCTTTGGGGACCACGGGGTTGGAGAGGAGAAAATGCTGCTTGGGGGACTGATAATGTGGAGAGAGCTCCATAAATGATAATGCCACCTGCAGCAGGCTACTCCCAAGGCAGAAGAGCTAGTGAGGGACAAATTTTAATAAATGTTTCCCTGGAAGTTTATCAAAAGTAAGAAATACCAGCTTCATGTGCTCTTGGAATAGTCTGGCTTTAGCCATGACCTTGTTTTATGTGACATGTAAAATGCGTTTCTTGGCAATTTCTCTGATAATCCAAAATATGAAATGATGCTGTTTCGTGAGTGATGGCCTTAATTTGCCTGTATCAAAACTACTGTTCCACTGGATTGCTCAGTTTGCATCTATAATCTCATATGAGCAGGTTTTGTTTTTCTCTTTGGCTGAGAATGCAATACAGAAGTTCAGAAGAATGCTGCTTTTTATTAAACTGATATGTTCATCTAAAATATTACAGTATTTCAAGTTTTTGACAGCACTTTGGGTCAATTTCTGTCCTAGCTAAATTGGATCAGTCTTCCCAAGCTGAAGTTCCTGCACGTATAAGAAAGCTTTGTGAAGCATGACATGTCTACAACCATTTCTAGAAATGCAGCAGGAAAATCAGACAAGATGGATACACGAAGGAGAAAAATCCTGGCTCACCAGTCAACTTTTAATAAAAATGAGAAAAACAGGAGCTGTAGATTAATTGGTGAACTAGCACAGCATCCTTCTTGAGCATGTAGAGAAGTGTGAAGGACAGGAGTGACTCAGCTGAGACTTATAAATCTCAAACTTCAGACACTTGGTTTCCTTTCAGATTCTGACATGTATCCTAATCCCAACCAAACGGTTGTTTGTTCCATATTCATGAACGGAAAGGCATGTTGTTTTTAAGTCTGCTGCAAAGGAAGTGTTCACAGTACAAAGACCTGCCTTTGGAAACCGAAAACTTTGGATGAACAGGTGAATTTGGAGAGCTGGTAAAATAACAGCAAAATAAATAAACATCAACTCCAAACATAGGTGAAACAGTTTCCATAGGAACACAGATGTGCGTCTGTGCCAGTCATATTTAGCAGCCTCATAGCATGTTTGTTCTGACCTTCCCAATTGGAAGGGGCCATCTGAGAATTCTAGCAGTTGAGGATCCTAACAAGGGATCGTTATGCTAATGGATCCTGAAATATCCCTAAACTCCCATGTTAAAGTTCATAGCTGCAAATGGCTCACACAGAACCTGAAGTATAAATCATTCAATGGCTGAGTTCCACTTTACCCTCAGCAAAGTACTCTGCTGACTGTTGGCACAAAGAAAATGTGCGTGAAAGCGTTCTTTAATGTATGTCATGGCGATCTTGAAAGCTGAAGTAGAAGCAACGTTGAGCACTAGCCTTTGCCCAGTAGGCACCGTGTTCCTGTTGGTTGCCATTAGGGTAAATTTACCCTTGGGCTTGTCTTGTGGCAGCCTGCCTGTGGTCTGTGCCTGACGTCTGCAGCCCCTCCTGCCTCTGATGCTCCTCTCTCTGCTGAGCTGTACTTACATATTTAAAAATAAATAAAATGCCTTCAAGGCAAAGTTTGTATGTGTAGGGGCGTGCACTCTGAACTCTGGAGGTCTTTGGAAATACAGGTGACTCCAGATAGCTTGTTGATCAGTGCAAAGTAGTTCAGTGTGCAGTAACTCTGCTGCTTATGCTGCGCTTTGTAGCACTTGCAAAATCAGCAATTAGAAAATTTCACACAGACTGCTCATCAGTCAATAATTCTAACATTTTCTGACTCAAGCACAAAGAAATGTTCACGTTGATAAAAAGCTTTCCATGCTACCTCCTGTGGCTTTGCTTTTCCTCTCCAGAGTCGCAACCAGAGCTGCAGCCCCCGAGCATCAGCAGGTGCCGATCCGATGGCACTTAACATCTTTGATGGCATCGTGCAGTAGCTCGCTCACTGTGAGGTCCTCTGCTTTCCGTTGTGGTTGTAAAGGGGGCCCAAACTGGACTATAAATTGTCCCCAGTTAATTATTTCATTAAATGAGCGCTGAGTGTTATCATTCCCATTTTACAACAGGGGAAACCAAGTTAGCGATGTCTGAGCGATGCGGACGTGAATGTGTAGCTGCATATCTGGGTTCTCATGAGTATTGTAAATAAGGCCAAAATCTGACTTGTTTCGACTGTTCTGGTCATTGAAAACAGACTGGTAATGAAGATAAATCTGTGCATATGCTGCACTTGTTCTGAATGTACAATTTCTACTCATCTCTGCAAGAACCAAATGTGAGGTCTGCACTCTGGCTGCTGAATGCTCTGGGATAATTTGCAAGCCAAAAAATGAATCCCAGAATAGGATGTAATAATACTGCTTATCTCTTTGAGGCAGTAAATTCTGGTGCTGTAAAAGGTATCTCTGTGTTTCGATGCTCTCTTTCATCTAACGTGATTTTTGTGAAGATGAGGCTATGCATTATAATCTGGTGGTATTTTTCAAGGATTTTTACAATTCTTTTTTTTCGAGGATTTTTTACAATTCTTTTTTTTTTTTTTTAATTTGACAAAGCACTTGAAAAAATGTTTGTTTTTTTGTTTTGTTTCAGCTCACCTCCTGGGACAGTGGGAGTGTGTGATGTGACTGGATGCTTGTACCTATTTCCTTGCATTCCCTAGCACTTCCTTTATAAGTCTTGGTGATGCATGGGTTTTAGCACTTATTTCAGTTAATCAGAGATGTCTGAATGGAGCATCAAGGACTCTCAGGTGAGTCGGTGACTGGAGTCCTTGAGTTGTGAAAGAAAAAATTGGATTTCAACAGCTTTCATGAAGTGACTTATTAAAACTCTCTATTTTGGCTCACAAAGTCACTTTACCGTGCTAAAACAGAATGGAAATTATGGTTGCAAAATGAGACCGATGTCAGCATATTTTTATTTTCCCCTCTGGTAGCCACGTTTGTCCAAATCCATAGCATTTTGGCATGCCAAGCTTAGCTGGAGGGGTGTTGCTGAAATGCCTCCATGGGATGTGCTTATTGTTCTCTTCCCTAGCACCAAAGGAGTGAACATGGTGCTGTGTAGGCTTAGGTGACCGCTTCCCCCAGGGTGGCTGTCCCTGGAAGGTGACGTTATTTATTGCAGCAGATGAGTTTGTTGAAATATTTAAGGAATATAGGCACATATCCACTTCAGTTTTGTTTTTCCTTAGTATTCCTCACCAGCAGCACTGGGGCGCTTGCAGGGTGGGGAGCTGAGCTATCGGGCGAGATGTTTGTGAGGTCCCACGGGGGGCTGAGGAAATCCATGCTTTGGATGCGTGTTGCCCTGCAGAGAGCTTTCCCAAAGGCACTCACACATCTCAGAGAAAACGCCAGACTCCACAGTGCTCCCCTGTGTGTGTGTCATCCAGCCCAGGGGAAATAACTGGGATGTGGCTATAGAATACCATCAGCATGCAGGAGGGCATGGGAGAAAATGGGATGCTGTGCTGCAGCAGCCGTGCTTGTTATTGTCAAGAAACAGCTAGAAGAGGGTTTGTGTGAAGTGTGGTAAGTAGAAAGCTGCCATGTCCACAGGCTTGTTGTGGGATGAATGGTGTGCATTTTTTTCATGTTACCATTTTGTCAGTCCCTTTCAAAACATTCCTGAAGAAGAGTGGCTGACTGGTAGGAATTCTTTAACTTTTTCCGCCATCATTTAATATGAATGTGGGATGTTTATTTCACATTACTGAAATGTTTCTTTTTACCTTCTAATCCTACAGCATGCATACATCTGCATATTAAAATATGACATATATAAAATGTGGTGATGATTTTTAATGGCGTGGGTCACATTTGGTTACAAAATCTGCCAGTACTTCATGACCAGCAGATGTACTTGCTTTAGGGAGGTTGTGTTGCATGGAGCTGATACCAATAAAAGGTCTCATTTAGCTGTAATGTGCAGGCACTGAATAAAGATGCCAGCCTTAAATTTCAGCCTGGAAAGCAGGCGCAGGTAGCTAGAGGCTTGACCTATGCAGTTTTGTGCTGGGTTGTTAGTGCAGTGGGTAGCTTGGATCTCAGATTTTTTTTTTATTTTTATTTTTTTTTTCACATTTTGGGTTTAAGAGCGCATTTCTACAGAGCCTCCATGAATCCTGCTTCTTCCATCAGTTCCCCCTGTGTAATTAGTGGCAGCTCAAGGAAGCAGGAGGTCTTCACTGATGCAAAACAAGCGATTCTTTCCTCAGAATCTTCAGAATTCACAACTTCAGTACAATTTCTCATGTGGCAATAATCACTGCTCTTCACATTCCTGAAATAGAAATGATCAATCTGTTGCTGTAAGACCAGCTCTGCTGACCATGCTGAGAGTGGTTATGTTAATCACTGTGGGAAGGATGCGTTTCAGAAAGGAGCAGAAAACATTTTTCTAACCATTTTTAGAAAGCCTTTCAAGAAAGACTTCTTCCTTTTGGGTGCCTGTGCTGCATAATCTTGGATATTGCTGAACATGAGATGGGTCCAGAACAGGGTGCTGAGTGGTACCAGGACTAGCTGCAGCCTCTGAACATCTGGGAGGGGCTTCTGTATCTGAAACGTGCAGATCCCCCACCCTGTCAGCTACAATCTGTACTGCACAAGCACAATTTCTAATGCAAAGTAAAGCAAACTCAAAAAAAAAAAAAAAACTAGAAAAAAAAAACAACAGTTTCCTGCTTTTATCCTTGCATCATGTTTCTATTCTAAATAAGAGTGCTGTGATCAGCATATGCTGATGAAGGGTAGTGTTTCATTCTTTCTGTGTTTGCTTCATCACCAGCATCTGTGGCCCAGAGGAAAAATCCAGCATAATGGTGCTTGGCAATTCAGACCTGCAAACGTACCGATGCTCAGTCCCAGGTATTGAGTTTGGAGGCTTGGCTCAGTTCTGTCCCATTACCAATACAGCAATGACTTAATTGCTGGATTTACCAGCCCCCCTGGGCCCTCTTGCTTCTTCCTCAGCCGTGTGGACCTCTAAGGCTGCCTTGGCTGCTTCACTGCTGGCCTTAGTGTGAGTAATGTTTCAGAGTGTTGATATCTACAGAGGAAGGGTTACATTGTCTAAAAGGCAACAGTTTACAAGCTTGAAGATTTGTCTTACTTAATCATAACCTTAAGCTCTGCTTTGGTTGAAGTCACAGATCCAAATGTTTGTGTTTTTCTTTTTTCTTTTTCTCTCTGCATACAACTGTAAAACAAACAAAATCTTCATACTGTGTTGCATGGCAGTCTGGGAAGGGAGGTAGATGCAGTTGTTTTGCAGGTTTGTCAATGTTTAAAGAACACATATTTGGCTTTCAGGATATTATCAATCAAATGTGTATTTTGGAGTTGTTGCTATCATCCAAGTCTAGGCTTAAAGATGAAGGTCAAGATTTCAGACATTTCCCTCCATGGATGTCTTCTGGGCATACTTTTTTTTTTTTGATGCAAAGATAGATGACTGGATTTTCAAAACTGTTGAATACATAGCAACTGCAAATGTTCTCCAAGGGAAGGCTTGTAAAGCTCCAAAAGGGCACAGAGCAGCTGTACCCTTTAGCAACTTGAGGAAACTTCATTAAGTGAATGGGAACAACTGTCTGCTCCAATAACCTGCTACCCTGTGTTGGTGCCTGGCTCTCAGCTAATGTCTTGGCAGAAATAATGCTTCTGAAGCTGGTGAACCTCTGCTCTGAGCATATTTGAAACTGTGAGCATGTGATTATCATGAACACTCATGTCACAGAAAGAGAATCCACCTTCAAAGAGAGAGCAAGGCACAGATTTAATAAAATAACAAAAGTTCCAATGTGTTTTATGGGTGCATTGTTGTGATGCTATCATTTATCCAATTGCACATTCAATTAAAATACATTCCTTCTACCAGTTTCATTCTATTTTATTCTTTATTTTTTAGAACAGCTTTTAGGCCATTAATACATCCGTTATTTTTTTCTATCTTGGTGAATGCTGTAGCAGTATTTTTCAAACTAAATGTGGCATTAGGTTGGCCACAAATAAATACCAAAATCAAATATATTAGTTACTGTCATCTTATGCAAAGTACTGCATGTTCCCAGAAGGATGAACACATCTTACAGAAAACTCTGGATGTTGTGCTACACTATCAATTGATATTTAGCTTTAAAATAAATGTCTGTCTTTGTGTGTGTGTGTCAAATGAAATACACGTCCTCGTGCTGTATGAAAGGCTGCTGGTCTTTTCCTGCAGTGCCTACCATAACACTGCAATGTAAAGCTCAATACCAGCTAACCTATAAAGCAGCTGGCACCAAAAAGAGGCACAAGAATTCAAATGACCACAAATGAAATGAAAACGATCTGCTGTCAGGAGCATCTCAGAAGTACAGTTTCCTTTGAACAGTGACAACTAGCATTTAAATTCCATAACCGACCTGAACAGAACCACAGAGCATGAGAGGAAAATTTGTAGCACTTGGGTCAGCTGAGCTCCTCTGAGAGCTCCTTTGAGCTTTCATTGTCTAAACGGAAGGCAGTGGCAGATGAACACACTCAAACACTGACAAAATAGTAATGCTTTCTGGTGTTTAATGTCTTTTGGTGGAAGGGCTTGAGGTGTTTTTCTTTAAATAATAATTATGCGTTGCCACTCGTTTTAACATCCCACTAAATGCGGCATGATGATGTCTCTTTATAAGTGCTAGGAATGAGGTTGTGTTTTGATTTGTTGCAGCTTAGAAATATGGTGAATGGTAAATCTAGGAATCAAATCAAAGTGTTGTTAGTAGAGCAACTGAACAGTTTCATTCTAGTGTATCAAAACAGGTGAAATTCATTTGCTTTCTCTTCTGGTTCAAAAGCTACGGCTGTCCTAGGCTGTCTAAGTTTAGATTTATCCTGTTATTTCCCAACAAGCCTATTTCCCTTTCAGACATGTGGAGGGTTGTGCAGGACTGTTCTGTCTGCCCTTTCTTTCTGGGGGAGTGTCTTCGTTCTGCAGAAGTGTAAATCTCCCAGAGAAAAGCTGTACTTAAATTCACCTGAATGTATAAATCTATGAGGCTTTTAAATGGCCCTGTCTAGATACCTGGTACCTTTTTAACTCATTGAACCTTGTAACAGGTCAAAGGAAACAGGAGCAAAATAAATTAGAAGTGAGCAAACTCGGTATCTTCCTTCCTCTGATTGTAAGAGGTGAATTTAATGGAAGATCAATAGTGCTGGCTGGGATAAGCTTTGCTGGAGGAAGGCAATATTTGCAGTTCTCAACAGGGTCTTCTGCAGCATCTCAGCCATGACCATCAATAGCCTCTGATGCCAGCAGTGCATCGGTTGGAAGCAGAAAACGCCAATCATGCTGGCTTGTGTGCTGATGTATGAGATAATCAATAATAATGGAATTTAATCATCAAAGCGTGTAGCAAGGTAGTGTACAGACATTAATTAACCTTTAAAAATAAGTATAAGTCATACTGTTCCATTTCAGAGCTTGTGGAATACAAATATGAGCATGGCGGAGTTATTCAAAAAGTGCCAGAGTCCTGGTGAAGATGAAGGAAGGGGAAATCCTCAGATCCTGGGTGCAAGTTGTGCATAAGGCAGCACTAGAAAAACTGGA
Organism: Alectura lathami; assembly: GCA_013399715.1. Lineage (NCBI taxonomy): Eukaryota > Metazoa > Chordata > Aves > Galliformes > Megapodiidae > Alectura > Alectura lathami. Next base: position 314,383 of record VXAV01005796.1, on the reverse strand, counting down.
ATAATCACTCAAAATATCACTTTCCAACCCATGCCTGGCAAACTGTTGCAGTGGGGTGACGGAAGTGATAGATGGGTGCAGAACACCTGCTTTTGTTTGCCTGTGTTTTGTTGCAAGACCAGATCTTAGCTTGCAGACTGGACTTATGGAAACGCATTTTAAAGCAGATTTTGCTGCTAATGGAAGGGTTTTATTAGATTATTTTATATCCTTGTTTACAGTGTGGATTTGTGCTAATGTCCAATGATAGCACATAGTGATTTAAATCCTGAAGTAGAAGCTTTGCATGCCCCACTGCCACGTATCACTGAATGCTGAGGGTGCAGATGCAGCTCTTGTCTGCCCGGTGCCAGAAATCCTCCAGCACTGTGTGAACTCTTTGCTTTTCTCCTAGTATACGTAACAACATGTCCTTATGACATATTGTGGGCTTCTCCATTAGATTTTTTTTTTCCTCTTGTTTATTTTATTGCACTGACTGGAGAAAAATACGATTCCATGCTTGTCACTGCCTTAGGGCTTTTTTCTATATAAATATTGTCTTTTTGATGATTCCGAGAATTCAGAGAGAAAAAAAAACTATTGATTTGTCTATGTCAAAAGGCTCTTCTGTGTCTCATAAATATTCTTTTTGTCAAGATTTAATAATTCGTTGTCCAAGCCAGTGCTTAAGTGGAATAGATTTATGTTAATACAAACTTTCTTTGGTATCACGATGATCAATTTTTCAAGTGAAGAAAAAAGGGAAGGTGTCAGGAGCAGCAAATGATCACATATGCTGCGTTTTACTTTTGTAACCTCAGGTTCAAGCCTGATGATTTTGAGGAAGATTTCATTGGGTAAGATGTTGAGATACGTCTGGGTATTTTCTGCATAGCTGCCTACCTGTTGGGGAAATATCAATGATCATCAGAGTCAATGCGCTGAGTGACAGATGTTGGCTAGATGATATTCTGTGGTTGTTTCGTATAGCATCTGGGAACATGTAAATGCTTCATGTAGCAGTGGAACCACAGTGATTCCCGTTAGAGCAGGTGAAAACGAGACAAGGTGCTGCATTCTACCAGGTGTGAGAAAAGCCATTGTAGGGCCAAGGAGATAAATAGGAGTGGTGCAGTGCTAAACTGACTAAATGCATATTACAGCCGTGACAAACTCTCCAGCTTTTAGAGGAGCACTTCTGATTGAGAGAGGAAGTAGAAAGTGCTGTGTCTGTGGCTTCCCTTCACTGAGCTGCTTTATTAATGTAGGGAGTTCTCTCCAAACGCAGACATCAGTTTTGTTACTGACTTTCTAACCATGAGGAATGTGATTTAGAAATACATCAGTTCTTAATTTAATTACCTGGGCTTTGTTTTTAATTGTGTGCTTCTACTAATCGAGCAACGAATTGTGTAAAATTGACAATGGAAAAACAAATGTGCAGGATATTTTTTCTCGGCAGTTCTGGTAAGTAGTTATGTGATGGATTCATACCTCATCCACAGACTGAGTTGGGAGGGTAAATTAGGATTTATACATGTATTGAAGTTTTGTCTTTTAACGTGGCTCGAGGTTTGACTTACTGCTTGACAGAAATCAGAGGGTTATATTTCTTTCTGCAGCAGAGTTTCAGACCATTGAGCATTCCGGCAGGATGACTAAAGCTTAGTTTCAGCAACAACTGTACAGATTGCCAGATTATATTGAATATAATTAGCAAATGTTGTTCAGAATTCGTCTTGGTTATACCAATGAGAAGCCAGAAGTGCTCTCCTGAGATCGATGCATTTTCTCTGCTATTTACACTGCTGAAATCACAATTTATCTCATTGTGTGTTTTTATAATATGTTGTACACAACTGTGAATACATATTTGATTATAATAGAAATGTGATTAAATTTCAGCTTTGTTCACTTCACCTGCTTTTACTCACTGTATCTCTGCTGAGATTTATTTCATCATTCAAAACTCCTCAACTGCTTCAGATAGCTGCCAGAAAAGAGAAAGCAGCAAACGACAAACAAACAAAATCCTTTCTGCCAAGACCATGATTCCTTTTCCTCTTGCGAACACGGGTTCCATCCCTGCTGCTGTGGCTCATTTGTACATTGAGTATTTCCATTCCCTGTAATGTCAGAAACAGAGGCTCTGAGCCAAACCAGAAGCAGCAGCTAGGCCTTCAAATACAAACTGAAAAATAGTGGACTTGTTATGTAGAGGATAAGTATAATTTCCTCTATGTCATCTGCAGTGGCTTGTTTTCCAAGAGGGAAATTTCAAATTATTCTGGTAACTTTAACAGCACTGCAGTCTCCTAAAAGAGGCCTTGTGCAGCGGGCACGGCGATGCTGGGATCCTTATCGATGTGAACATGGGCTGCCCAGCGTGAGGCACAGCTCTGTCACTCAGCAGCACTTCTGCAATCCCAAGCCCCAGCCAGCTCTGGAATAACAAATAAAACTCCGCCGTGTAATTGTTGTGTCTTCGCACGTGGAGGCAGGCTCTGGGTAGATCAGCGCTGTTGCTGTAACGCCTGTTGACATGAACCAAAGTTCTCTTGCAGCAATTTTTCCTTTAGTGTTACATTCAATTTTATGAAGTAGGCTTGTGTTTATTATCAGCTTCTCTCCCTGTCTAAAGCAGAAAAATATATATTTTTTTTCCCTGAAAAAGAATGCTGGGTACAATCATGGAACTTGCTTGTCTCTAGTGCCTTGAATTTGTGTGACAGAGTTTTCCTTTTTGTTGGGTACAATGTGCAAGCCACTGGCTGGATCAATAAAAATTGATTTTTGAATAGTGAGTAGAAGCAAACAATTGCATAAAAGGGGAAATAATCTTATGCTGAAAGCAATTGGATAATACACATTTTACCCATAACTGATGGGTTCATAGAGATAAAAATAAAGCATGGCATTTATGACCTGGGGGGTGAAGTTTAATGAGGTTTTAATTCTGATTTGAGATATTTTTTATGACTGATATAGAACAAAGTATCTAATTTTATTCTAAGCAGGGTGGATTTTTTTTTGTCTTTGCTGGCTTATTTCTGTTTAGTTGTGTAAAAGGAGTGTGCTAAGTAGCCCCAGAAGGGCTTTTAAAGGATAGATTTCTATTGCTTTTGGTTGTACAAAAAGGTTAATTATGGAGGTTGGGAAAATGTTGCTGCTTTAATGATAAGGAACTACTATACAGAAATGACTAACTGAGCTAGTTTTCACGGTCATCTTAATTTTAAAATAAATGACAAAACATCAGGCTCCTTGATCATTCTGAGCATTAAAAATGAAAGGTCCGACATGCATGAGAAATACCTAATGACCAGAAAATCTGGGATAGGTAACAGAGGAAGAGATCAACCAAAAAGTAATTCATTAGAATTTCTGTGTAACAAGATCTTCTTTAAACTAATTAAAAAATGTAAAAAATCAGTGGTAGATTTTTTTTGCCAAAGTTTATAGACTGTTAAATAAAACACAATTTATAATAAATTAAACTAATGTTATATCCTATTTTTTATGCTTTTCTCCATGGATCTTATTCTGCCATTCTAGTCCATTAGGTACTGCATTATTTCAAAGGAGAACAGAATTTGAATTTTATCCTTGACATACTAAAGTTGACGTATGGCCCCCCATTTTTGCACTAAGTGGATGAATAAGGAAAAGACTTGTTCAAGGATGTGCAACATTCCATTGCCAGGAATACGAAAACCTGTGAATTGCAGCATTTACTAGAATATACAATAAAGCCCGTGCCTGTCAAATCAAAGAATGATTGCTTGAGAGCATCATCCTTGGGAAGGGTTCGGGCCAAACCTCCATAGGTACCAGAAATTCACATTCTGCTTGAGTAAGTGTTTATACGAATTCACTGAGGCCAGAGAAAACTGCTCAAGGCTGGTGAGCCTCTAAGAAATCTTGCAGTAACCAACTGTCTTCTGAGATTGTCTCAAACAGATGCCCTTGGGGTTCACCTCTGTTGGCAGCGTGCATGGATGGATGTTGGGATCCAGTGCTGCTGCATTGGGAATGCTTGGTGCTGAGCTGCCAAGCCCTCCTGGCAGGGAGAGGGAATCCTCTAGGGCCAGGTGCAATGTATGTTTTAATACCTTCTGTATCTGTTACCTCACAGCTTTTGACTTACGTCACGGCTTTAAGTCATCTGTTAGACTCTGAATTATGTATGAAGATCAAGGTAATACAGCTAAGGCAACAGGGAGTGGTTCATGCTCCATTTTCTCTTTGGAGTTGGAAGAATTTTCACTGACATTCAATGGAAAATGTTTAATCCTATTCAACCCTACTCCTTACTGACCTGAATGAATTTAAAAGCATCCTCCGTCCGCCTGCTGTGCAAACAGAGTATCTGTAAGCGGTGGCTAAGACACAGCTACACCAGTATTCCCAAGATACTTAACTTGGTTTTAATTCTTCGTAATCCAATAGCCCAGTGTTTTAAAATTAATTATAAAAACTTGTTGCTGTCAAACAAAAAATGTATTTAAGGCAAAACTGGTAATATAGTAGAAATCAGCAAAAGTTTGAGGATTATTACATTAATTCATAATTCAAAATATTAATCATTTTTAATAAAAGTTCATATCTAGAGATGCTTATTAAGAAAACATTTATTAGAAACTTTATTGCTATTGAAATGGAGAAACTTCTTTTTATATTCACTTTCTGTGCATTTATTTTGCATGTCTGAAATGTGTTACTCTTACAAATGGCGATGACACAGGAAAAAAGTTGGGGAATATTAGTAGTGTTGGGGAAAGTGTGAATGTGGAATGTCAGTGAAGTGTTAGGTATTTTATTTATCTTTGTTTCTTGTTGGTTCTTTAATACATGTGGAAATAGAGGTATTTTTCCATGTTGGAGAACAGGACTGGTCCTCCCTTGTTTGTGTCTCTAGGAGGTTTTCAGGTCGGCAGTGGGCCCTGCCCCATGGCATCACCCTGCTCCCACTGAGCAATGAGCTACAGGAGATATCAGGAGGTTGTAGCTATCCCTTCAAACTGCATCTGTATTAAATAGATATATTTGTGAGCTTTTGAGCTTCTGTGGTTTGTGGTTGGTAAGAGATAAAAGACTTGATTTATTCCCCAAATCATGTAGAACGTTGACTACCACCTACAAATAAAACTGTTCCTCGTTCCAAAGACTCCTTACTGAGATCGTGGCAGTGACAAAGTGTTGGGATGATGTGGAGTTAAAGGAAACGCTGCTGGTGAATAATGTGGGAAAGCTGTTCATAGAACTTCATCATCGCGATGCGGGGACATGGTTGCGGATGGAAAGGGCCTTGCAAAGGAAACGATGAGGCACTGCAGACTAAAAATAAGGTACCAAAAGCTAGCTAAAGGCCTAAAGAAGGAAGGCATTTAGTAGGAAAACAGTTTGTGAGTTTATGAGTAGATCAAGCCCCAATGCACTGATGAAGATTCAATAGTGCTTGAGTTTTCCCCCCAGGCCTTTGTGCTCCGAAGAGCTCCTGGGTGCTAGAGACTTCTGGCTCAGGCTGGCACTAAGCTCCTCTCTTGTGGACTACATTTCACTTAACTTGTAAACTTTTGCACATGTAAAAGTGTAATTTATATAGTGTTTTTTCTACTGAAATCCCCCCACCCAATAAATCTAAAAGGTAAGCACTTGCCTTTGTATATTCTGAAACATAGTTTTGTTACCACAAATACCTCCATTTGCTTTTGTTTCACATAAATACAGCACATAAATATATATATATATTATTTGTTGCTATTCCTAAATAGCATATGTTAGTTTGGAGCATAAGCAGTACGTATGGATTGAAGAGTTAACCAGGACTTAAATGTAATTCCATTTGAGTATTTAGCCATTAACTTCACGCAAGTAAAACCACTGAGTTGCTTATTTAATGGCTTATTTGTTTATATTGAAAATCAATTAGCATGACTCCTGCAGTTCCCTTACCATTTCTCTTTGCCAATTCCCACCAGGGGATGTTGGGCCCCAGTGTGCTTTTGGCACCCACCGGTGGGCTCCCGTGTTCCGCAGGGGTCTCCTGAGGACAGGGACGTGCCAAGGCAGGGTGTCGGGCCTGGGTGAGGACGTGCCATGGCAGGAGCAGACACTTAGAGTTAGCATTAATAAATACCAGCTTCTTACTATTCTACTTAGTGATGGCTCAAAAAGACTTTTATTTTATTTTATTTTATTTGCTGTAATGGAAAGTCAGCTGTATTTTTAATACCTGCCTGCATATGCAGGTATTGATACAAACCCTTGCAATCCAGGGAATCACAGAGCAGTCTGTGCATAACTACCAGCATGCACCAAGATGCGTCAGAGCATGGGGCTGTTGACAGCAAGGTGTGCTTGTAGCTACCAAACCCACAACTAAAAACAAATGGCAGTGGCAAAGCAAACAAGGTGTGCTAGTAAGAACGCTATTTTGATATGGCATAAGAAAGTGTAACAGGGGTTGGGTGAGTAATACAGAGCCAGAGAACCCCCAGGGGCAGCCTTTGTTTGGCAGAAGGAGCCCTTCTGGCCGTGACAGCCTTTCCTTCATCTGTCTTCACTGATATTCAACAATAATCGAGTTTTAACTTTAGATTTTCCTAAAGAATTGCTGCAAATAATTAGTAGGGAAATTTGGGAAATTCAGCAGTAAAACCTGATCCTCTAAAATATTATTTTTAATTAGTGTTGTCATGGAGCTTTGCAAAGACCAGGAGAATCTTGATAGTTCTATTTTTTTTTTTTGAGTGGAAGTCTGGTGATTTTTTTTTTTTTTTAATTGTAGAAACAGAGAGAACATTTATTTTTGAGAAGGCAGCTGTCAAAACAGTCTGCTTTAGATAGTTTCTAATAAGCTTGGTGGCCTAGAAGAACATGGAAAAATAAGGAATATTTTAACCTGGCTGGAAATATTAAAGTTCTGAGTGAACATTGAAACTAAAAGTGTTGAAAGGCAAGGAGATTATTTTTCATAGAAAGGGTGTCATGAGTTGTTTTGCAGTCTGTTAACCCGTGCTGCTCAGCAGAGGAAAGGCAGAGGAAATACCATGTCCCTGCTGAATAAAGTTTGATCTTTGTGTTGGGTGTTGATGAACTGAAACAGTGACATTCAGCAAACAGGTTTAAGGCTTTTGTGGCAGATACGAAATGAAGAGTAAATATTCCTAGTGGGCTGCGTAAGTTTATGCCATCAGCATCCCCAATTGCTCCAGTGAATCATAAACCCCCTGAGACAGCCCTGGAACTGGCCTCATGTTATACAGGCTGATTGACTTTTATGGTGAGATGGATTTCATCCCCCGCTGGAAGAAGACAGCATGGCAAACACAGGCCCTGCATTCAACCTTTTCTCCATAGCAAGGAAGGAAGTTTTCTGGAATGGAAATCGGGACAGCAACTTGCTGTTAGTAGAGGAGGAGATGCTCTGGCCATTTTAAGAGACATCAACCTCCAATCCAATTAATTAATTGCATTTTTGCAGTACTCCAAGCATACTTTCAGATGTTATGTCTGTCTAGGGTGTTGACAATGTCGTTTTTCTACTTCTCTCAGTTTTCACTTCTACAGCTCCCTGGGAGCTCGACACATGCAAAGGGCAGCCAGACCTGGGACTTTTTTCTGTACCATGTCCCTGATGGGAATCAATGCACAGTGGCCATTAGAGTGAAGGGATTTTAGCTCAGGAGCAGTTGTCTGCTTGGACACAGCTGGAGAAACTGGAGCATGAAAATATTATTTCAGAGCAGCAACTGGGAACCTGGTGACTCACTGCAGAGAGTGTAAACCTTTCCTCTGCGTGTATTTTTAACATACACAGTAATACATGCCTAAAGCACAGTTAAACGTACAAACTTTTGGATTAACATTAAAAGAAGTTGCCATAATTCCTGAGCACAAACTTTTTCAAGGAAAACTTCAGGTTTCACTATGAAAACACCAAATTCTGTGTTTCCATGCCAAGCAGGAGATAGACCTGCAAGGCCTGCTGGCAAAAGGATAGCACATTTCCATCTAATGGAAATTAAATGATGTCACATGTAAGAATTTGGGTGATGTTGGCCAAGAAAAGTAGAAGTAGTAAAAGACTATTTATTATTAAAGGCCATAAATCACTGTGGTCAGATCTCTTTAGCAGGGAGTAGTGCCTCAGCTGGCTGGATGTGAGCAATAACTGAATAATGGCATTCCTGTTAGGGCAAATGGAACCCAGGGAGAATTTTGTAAGTGTTCCCAGTTAATTAAGATATTACCAGTTCAGCAAAAATAATAGAAATATGTAAAAAAGTAGAATAGATGTAGATACAGTTAGCATGTTTTAATGGATTCATTCTTTGGTCATTTATCTCCTGGTCAGCATTACTTCTAAATACAATACAAATGGAGGAGATGCTGAGCGCAACTGGAACAAGCGTAGCTGTGAGCTTCTCCTGGAGTGGTGCAGCACTAATGCTCTTTATCACTGCTCACACCTACACGCTGACACTTCAGCTGAAAGCATTTGCAATTAAAAAATGAATCCAGGTGCCTGTTGGTGTCAAGGAAAATAAAGAGAGATGTTATGTTTTCAAAATAACTGTAAATTTCAGGCTGACACATCTGTCAGCAATCAGAAAGACTTGCTGCTTCGATTGCAGGAAGAAAATCTTATTTATGTTGGCTTTCTTACCTTTCAGATGCTTTTAAAGATTAGATGTATAGCTGAAAGGAAAAAAAATGTGCCCGAAGCTAGAAAAAAGTAAGGCCTGTTCCTCTTTCATCTTGTTACAATTAGAATACAACTATAAACTAGATATCTCAAGAATTGTTTATGAACTCACAGGTCTGAACTGAGTACCCATCTGTAGAATTTTAAAAATTAAAACCCCTTTAGGGAACAGTGACTTTGCAGGGCTTAAATTACGTATGGAATTCTGAAGGCTGAATTAGTGAGGAATAGATATGAGCTTGTTAAAAACTAAGTAGAAACTAGTACAGGCTCTTCCTCTCCGTCTGTCCAAAGTGCCAGAAGAAGAAGAACCTGACTTCTCTCTAACCTGTTAGCGGGTGGTGGTGAAGAAGTTCTCGCTGTGCTCTTCCTCTGTATCACAGAATGCTCCTGAGGAACTTTTTGGTGGGAACAGAGAAGTTCCTAGTGGCCTCTGATTGTCAAACACCACAGGCATTTTATTAAATGGTAAGTAAAAGATGTTGTAGAAGGAAAACCATAAAGAGAAAGAGCTTGGCCAAAGTACCATGCTGCAAAATGGTTCGTAAATTAACATGCTAGTTAGCTCAAACACAGCAGGAACAGAGCAGCATATATTGGCCATTATGGGGCACTTAGGGGTTTTACAGCAGGCTGAACTTTCTGCCAGTTAACTTTTATGTTGTTTTTAAAATTGATCATCTTCTCTACTGTTGTCCAAACGCCATTAATTTAAAGGACTGTCAATCAGAGCTGATTGTTAGTATGCTGGGCTGGTGTAGAGCTGCATCTGCAGCAGAATGCACTGAAGGCTGAAATGAAAACTAAGAAAAAACTAAAGTTATTTCACTAGTTGAAAACTTCTGTACATGAGAAATCTGATCAATGGCTGAGGCAGGTTGCTTACAATTTAGGTCTATTGACTTTCACTCTTCTTTGTAGGTAGAGACAGAGTTGTACCTAACACAGAGCAAGTGTAATAAACTGATAAAGATAAAACCATCACAAAATCTCAGCAGTGTACAAAATGGCACTTAGGAGGCTCTTTGATGTTTGTGGAAACAGGGCATTAGCTTTATTTGTCAGCTCTTTCCATTTGCATTTTTGTGCTCTTTGCTTCCTGAGGAAATCTTTTTCCATTTAATTAGAAAGAAAAGCTAAGATAGATACTTGTTAACAGGCTTAATCTGCAGCGCTATGTCAAAGGTTCTTTGTGAATCTTTGTCAGGAGTGTGGGGAGAGGAAAGAATTTCGTATTGTTCCTTCTCAGCCCTAAATGTTAATGGTTATTGCTGTTTTCTTATTATCTCCATTATATATGCTGTTGAGTTCCGTGCGTTTTATTTTTAGTCAGGTTTTAAAAACACACCATCTCGCACATCTCATGGACCCGCCGTTGGGTACATCCATGTATATACACTCAACTTTGGTTATAAATAAGGTCAGTCTTTCTTCAAAGGAGTAAGCAATGCAAAATGTGGAAAAATGAAAGTAGGCAGCAGTGAGGAACGTTAAGGAATTTGTATGATTTGAAAGAAGGTATAATCAGAGTACAAAACGGTGATGATTACGGTAGCTTTGAGAATGGGGTAAAAAATAGTTAAATTATAGAATAAATTCTAATTGCGGGGTGGGGGAGTGATAAAACTGTGACTTTCAAAATCTGAAAACTCCAGTCTGGGGTGTATGGCGTCATAATTTGGGATATAATTGCAGTTTTTCAAAATTTTTTAAAATTTTATATCTCCCTACTATTATAGTCATCTACTGCCTTTCTTAATTGTTAGAAACAAGTGGGAAAAAAAAGACATATGTATTTTTTGTGTACAACAAATTAACATGAATAATGTTCTAGTTGGCCATTTTAGCAAATTTTTGTATGTGTTGACTTCCTGCACCAAATAACAACATGCCTGTAACATGATTTTTCCTGCAGATTTGTCTGTCGAGTGGTGTTAATAGATATTTCCTCTTTGTACATACCTGTTTTTATACAGACAGATTGCTTACCAATATTTTGCAAATAATAGTAAAAGAGATAAAAGTAAATTCCTCCTGGTCTACATCAAGGAGGTTAAAGAAGCTAGAAAATAACAACAGAAACAAAATTATATTCTCCTTTTAAAAAGAAGTAATGAACCAAATGGAGTTGTGGACTTCAATAAGCTTATCTGTGTTGAGTAACACTCCAAAAAGTGCAAAACTCAGTTGTTGATGAAAAATTTTAATGTCCATGGACAAATTACTGTATCACAATGTATGTGCAGAGCGTCTGTCCTGATCCGATGTCGGGGGAGGTTTCTTTATGATCCCAAGGGACAAAATTAAGACACAAATAAGGTCAAATGCCATAAACTAAACTTGCTTTTATCAGCAAAAATTGAGAGAGAGTAGTGATAGGACGGGATAGAAAAAAGAGTAAGGTAGAAGAATAAGCAAGAATTTGGGACAGGGAAGATCAGCTAGTGAATGAGTAAGAGAAGACAGAGACAGACGACAGAGAGAAAGATATCTGGAGAGCAAAGCAAAGAGATTGCACCACTCCTCTGATCCAGCGATGTCTTGGTGTCAGGGGGTGCCGGTCTTTGGTCGTGGTGGGTCGTCCAAGGTTTACCACCATAGACTGAGCATACATGCTGGCTTACCTTATAGTCCAGTGGTCCCAGGCCACTCTTGGAGCGACAGTTTCGGGCATCAAGTTCTCAGCAGGAATCTCCCTGGTTCCTGTCTTCCAGGCCTTGCAAATTGAAATCAGCAGAGATAAGAGGAAGCAGGTAGACACCAGACTGTGCCCTGCCTTCACAGAACACAATGGCATCATCTCCTAACTTCCTTTACCAAGCTGAAAATATTTGCTCCCAGGACAGAGCCTTCAGACAGAACACACTAGCATTTTGAATCTTCTAGAAGCACCATCCAGTACCTCCTGCCTTGGGCTTTCTCATTTGAAAGCAAACAGCTTCTGGCTTTGTCCAAGGGGTGCTTTCAAATGTAAAACTGTCACAAGCATTGCTGATTGTAGAAGGTTCGGGCCTTAACTGCTCATATTGATTTGGGACAATGCTTTCTTAACAGTCACAGAGTCTCAGCCTGAAAAAGCTGCCCCGGGTAACACAGGATAACCCAGCTTATGCAGGAGTAGCCAAGAAGGCACAAGTCTCCACTATCCCAAGCCAGCAGTAGTTATTGTAATGCCAGACACCTGTGGTCAAGGACATACTATCACCTTGGCTGTTTTACTTCATCCTTTTCCTTGGTTACTGCCTTATCTTATAGCAGCGATGTACTGTGATGAAATCTGAGAGTTCAGTTCTATAATCACAGTTTTTTCTCAGTTTTGAATGAAGCCCTGTTACTGGTAGGAGGTTGGCAGGAGGTGATGCGAGATGCCATTAGCCAGATTTGTGGAGACTCCCGTGCTGGGTTCAGGCCTCGAGTGGCCTCAGCAAGACTCCAGGAGGATGCTTGTGGCTTGTTAACACGCTGGGAACTACAGAGATTAGTTTAGGAGGCTATTTTGCAGCCTGGAGGAGTTGTCATGTGTTCCACATAAAAAGCTAATGTAGTCTTCTTTTAGAAACAGCAGCTGGAAGTCATGCCGCAGCAGGTAGGGCTGCCTGTACTTGGGCTGGTTTTGCAGTGTCCAGGAAAAAGCAAGTGAGAGAGCACTGTGCTAGGGCAGCAGCCCCAAGGAAAGGCGCTGCAGGGCTGGGTTTGGGGAGTGTCCAGCTTCACATGGAGAAGCAGAAATGCTGAGGTGACATCCATGTCCCACTCCACCAGGGACTCTGTAGAATAGCAGCCAAATAACCTTCATCGTGTCCATTTGCTACCATCTGTGCTAACCTCACACCTTGTCAGGACACTATTTCAGAGGGAGACTCTAGGAAGTTTTTCTTTGTCACAATGCTGAAAAACCCCATTCAGTCATCTTTGGGAATATTTCTGGATTTCAATTTGATGTTATTTTTGTTGAATGGCATATTTTGTATTTGCAAGATGATAAATGCAGCAAGGGCAGACCTGACTTAGAGTACTTGGACCCACTTATCTTTTTATTTAAAGCATTCATTTATACACGTTTTGAATATGTAGGCCTTGTCCAGAATTGGAACAAAAAGAAGGCTTCAGGTGTCTGTGTTATGCAGGCTGTCAGTTATGTGCTTTCTATCTGGTTTGACTAAAGCTAGGCTGGCCTGAATCCAAATGATACCAGGTTCTCCCACATATACTGTGCAGAAGAGAGATGAAGTTAATAAAGTGCTGCAAGCATTATATATTTCTAACATTTAACTGGATGTGCTATGTAAATTAAACTTTTTCTGATCAAGAAGAAGAGAAATCATCATTCATGTCTGACATCTGCACTCATTGTAGCATTTAGAGCTAGAGCTGAATTGCTGTTTAATTTTAAACCCAAAAGTATAAGAAACTGTACATCTAACATGACATTTTAGAACCCTCCTATGTCTGAGGAGGGAATCAATTGTCTGCTTTATCGAGCAATATAGGGTTTTAATTTCTATTATCCTTTCAACCTGTAATGTTGTGAATTAGTTATTAATTACATTCATGTGGAATTGCACTTATCAGTCATTGGCAGTGGCAATACATCCTGGTATGTATCACATGTATACAAATATACATGTAAAACACTTAGCAGTGCATATATACACATGCACAAAGTTATTATGATGTATATATAAGGAAATATCGAACCAGTTCTGTATGGGGAAAGATGACCTTCTGCAGTATCAAATGAATTACAAAATCTCTTCTAGTTACTACAAGTGTATAGATCATATTCTTACAGCACCCATAAAAGTCATAGTTACTGTCAATTTGAGAAATTTTAGCTCAGTACTTCTGTTTGTCTTTTGCTGTCATGGGAAAAAAAGAAATCCTTCTTATGAGAAGGACAAGATGAATGACTGCATAGTGCCTTGACAAATGACCTTTTCCTGGCGTTAATAGCTGTAGGAACTGTCCCCTTGAAAACAAGCTTGCGTTTACATTTGGCATTTGAATAGTAGGGTGTTGTGTGTGTGGCTTGGTGTCTTCCAGTAAGGCGTTTAAAATTGCCATTTGACATGTTTTTCCCTATACATTCCTCCTGCTCTAAGAGCAGCCTTGAGTTTCTCCTGCTGCTCTGACTGTAGTAAAGTCTTCAGTTCCCTAGAAAGTAGATACTATCTTAATGAGACAGGTTAGTAAGGTGCTACTTGCTGTAATATTGCAAAAAGGGGGAAAAAAAAAAAAAAGAATTATTATTGCAACTTTTCACTCTGGAAGGACAAAATGTATCCCTCCTTATTCATTAGGCCACTTGAGGCGTCACAGCTGAGATGACAGGAGGCCATCCGTCACAGCAGCGAGATGTCAGCCCGCCGGCCGCTCGGCTGTCACGGCACCGTTATGCACATGACAGGGGAAAAAGGGGACTGAAACGTGGATCTGTGCAGACAGAAGGATCACAGCCCAACAGATGTGATCCTTACGTTTGAAAAGGGAATGAAAACACGAATCAGCCTTTATTAAAGTTTGCACAGCTGCCTCTTATTGCTCACGTGTTAGGTGAGAGGGGTTATGCTTCCTCAGTTTTCCTGCACAAAACACTTGCTTTCTGGTGACATTTGCTGCTAGGTCACCCTCAAAACATGCTGTTTTATTTTTAATATGACTATAGCGATGTCCTACAGCCTCTGTTATAGTAGGCATAGCTTCTAGCTCGCTTGGTGCCCTGCCTGCACCTCTGGGAAATGGACCTCTGGCAACCACAAGTGGCTGGAGACTGCGGCTGGGGCACGGGGCTTCCAGAAAATGGCAGCTCTTAGGAATCTGCTAGTAGCACAGCTCAGGTAACGCAAGTTTCTGTCAGTGTAAATAATACAAAGCAGCTGTACAAACACCTAAAATAAAATCACTGATGCAGGTGGAAATCTATGTAATGTATATGATTCATTGCATCAAACTTTGACCCAGACTATTTATGTAGCTTTTTAGCTTATTTTAATAACTATAAGGCTACACAGAGAGAATGAAAACAACTGTGAAATCTGCACTCTGCATGGGCTGCCTGGTACCAGAAGGACACTGAAATCCATTAGATCTGAAGCCTGTTTCAGGATGGATTTTTGATGGTGCAAAATCATACATTGAATACGCTGCCATTAAGTTATTTGAAAACACGATGATAACATGACAGAGAAAATATACATGAGATTGTTGACCTGTGTAAAAAATAAACTGTTGCAGGGAAGTAAATCAGATATAATGCCTTAGATGGCTACATCAAAGTGGCTGACATGGTGATATATGAAGGGAAATAATACCCAGAGGAGGGGAAGAACTGGAAGGATGTTAAACAATGCTTGCAGTTTTGAACTAATGCTTTTATATTAGACTGATTAAGAGAAAAAAAAAAAAAATAGTCTGTGACTCCTGAAATTCATCCAGTTTGTTGGGATTCACTAATGATGATAAAGCGTGCTAGAGGATCTGAAGGCTACCTAGGAAGTAGAAAAAAAGTGATTCAATTTCCTGGCATAAACTTGATCTCGTTTATTCCACTTGTTATGGTAAACTAATTGAAGCCTTCCTTGCTGCAGAGGCACTGCTACTGTACAGAGCCAGGAGGGAAGCTGAATTCCAGCATCTGCCATATGTAGGCATTTGCTGGGGCCCCGAGAAAAACCACCCTGCTCAGTACTTTTAAACTTACATAATGTCTTTCAGTCCCAATTGCTCTATTACCCTGTATACATCCACACTGGCAAGAAAGACTGCAAACGTAAGATGCTGTTTGCTATTTCAGTCTGTCCTTGAAACTTCAAATAAATCAGACAGAATAAGACCACTCTAATTTTCTCCAGCAACCATAGTAGTTTTCCACAGCAAGCAAGTAGCAGGGCTCACTGCAGAAGCTCAATGCAGTTGCAACACATTTGCAGAGTTTTTTATTATTTTCAGATTAAAACATAATGTCAGTGATAATACATTTCTGTGTAACCATACTTTAGGCAATAACATCTTTTGAAGTATGAACAGCACTGTACACAAAGCTCTACTTTTTCTGGAGATAGAAGTGTGGAATGTTTTTTTAACTATGACATGCTTTTAATATACTAAACCTCACTGTCACTAGGCTTTAATAAGGGCAAACATCATACAATAAAATAAAAGGTCATTTATGACAAGAATGTCAATATGCAGGAAATCCTTAGCAAAGATATACCTTGAAGTTGGTTGACGGGTTGGGGGTTATTCCAGTTTAGCTTTCAAAAGTGTAGAATACCTTAAGCTGCATGTTTGTTTGTAAACAAATATTATTATTCAGAAATTTCATACTATGCCTAAACCTTCTTTCCGGTTTGCTTTGTTTGCAAGAATGCACACCTAGCCTGTAACTTCTTCCAGCTGACCCTATGTGATCGCCAACATATAAAGGCAGCTCATCTAGGTAGGGGTAGGTGGTTGGGGCATTTATTTTCATTCTTCTTATTATTAGTATTTACAGAAGCCCTTGTTTCACTTGTTGAGTCAATGTGAGCTATAGTAATAAGAAGAATAAAAAAATTGGATAACTTCTACTGATGCTTAGCAGCTTTGCAGCCCCCACTGTAGCAGCCGCTCCCCAGTGCAGTGCCGGACCAGCACAGGTGCTGCACAGCAGCATGTTGAATCCCTGACAGCATCATCTATAGGTGACACCCACCCACAGCACCCTATGGTGCCCCAGAGACTGATAACATGGATTGCCGACTAATAGGACAAAACCAGAATCAGCTGTTCTAAGCCAGATTTAAGAATTCCTGTCATTACCTGAAAATGAAGATGGCTTTCCTCAGAGGCTGGGAAATTCATCCGAGTCCAAGAAAGGCAAGGGTTTGGGGCCAAGAAAAATGGAAACTAAAAGTTGTCCTGAAGGTGACCCTTCAGTGATTTGCTTTGTGCTTTGTTTTCTTTGCTTCCTATGCCCCTATAGAGGACTTTGTTTTATTCATGCATACTTCTAACATCATGGAGGGAGACAAGGTGCAGTGGATGCCTGGGGGAGGAGGAGATGTTACTCCTTCAATTCATTTCTACCAAAACTGTTTTTGGTGCCTACAAGTATCAATGCTTTCTGCACGTCTTTTTCTGTTCCATTTTTGAAACGCTTACATCCAGGTCCCATTTCTTCCTTTTCTGCTCCTCTCATTAAACATCAGAGCTGTTTGTTTGAGGACAAGCAGGAGGCACTGGGAGGGGCCATGATGGAGCTGCGGGCTCCAAATTGAAAAGACTTTTAAAGTTGGGTGTTAATAAGAGTGCATTTAATCAGAGAAAGTGACAAACAATTTGTTGTAAGACACATAAATACTAGTTGGAAACTAATTTCAGTGGCATAAAAGACAATCAACTCTTGCATATAAAGTAAATGGAAAAAGCATAGAACTGCGTGTTATTACTCATGCCGTGCACCACAGTCATTTAAAACAATTACTTTCTTCTCTTGACCGGAGCAGCCTTTTTATATCCACGGAGTGAAACAAGAGCAGAAAAATATTTAGAAAATACAGTAATATGCAAAATCAACCTGAGATTTTTTTTTCTTTCTTTCTTTCTTAGATGGTCATATTTAATAATCATAAACTGCCTTGTTGCTTAAGAGCCTGACCTTCTCCATTTGCAAAGCTCACACCTAAAAATCCTGCAAAGTTTCAATTTCTAAATGTCACAAAATATCAAATGGGTGCAGAAGACAGGAAGCAAGTCAATAAATGTTTGTATTCTTCTCCTGATGCTCATTTCATATGGAAAAAAAAATATTAACCCAAAGTTGAATCTCTCCTCTGAATAAAGGAAAACAGAGGAGCAGAGCCTGAGGTAGCAGTCAGTTAAACACATTGATTACAGTGCTTAGCAGTTTGTGGAAAAATAAATAAATAAGCCTGAAATGCCTTCAAACTATTTAGGAGAAAGCGTACTGTTTCCTATGGTGAGAAGAAGTATAATTAAAAAGCTATCAACAGTCTGGGATTGTCAAAAGTACTTTGTCACCTGAAGCACATTCCTTGTAATTATCTTTTGGGCTTTAAGCTAGATCACCATTAACCTCCAAAGAAGAAGGGTTACTATGCTTTCTGGTGTGAGAAATTGTATCATCATGTAAATTAAACCCTGTTAGGTAGTCAAATTGGATTTGCAAAACGATTGAGTATTAAACCTAGTCATGTATATTATCCAATGACACAAAGCATGACATGCTAAGAGGGAACGAAACAGAAAATTATTTTTTTTTTCTCTGTCCTTAAAAATGTCAACAAATACAATTTTTTTTTTTTTTTTTTTTTTTTTTTTGAGAAAGGGAAAACAAGGAAAGGAAGTAGTATGTAGATATCGATGTAGGCTACAAAAAGATTTTCTTGAAATTTCCAGAGAGTGTAAAATGCGAGAACCCAGTACAAGCTGGCTGAAATACTGCAGTACTTCAATAATGTTTATTGTAACGTAGGATTTGACATGTAATTCCCCAGGCTGGGTAGGACGGGCTCCCATAGGAACCCAGTTTTCCAAATTTCCTGCTGCAAATCTGCAGCAACATGGGCTGTAAGGAAGGCAGCGTGCTTCTCCTCTGCCACTGACTGCGACTGGTGTTGTGGGGCATATCAAAAGCTTTTAACCAAATGCTGGAAAAATAATAGTAATTTTAAAGCACTGAAAGTGTTATCTAGGAAGGAGGGGATAATATGGACGAATTTTAACGGTTGTCACTCTGTGCCTGAATGTCATGTTTTGAATGCAAGCACAACAAATGCCTTTCCTCAGGTAATGGTGAAGGATGGGTGTATCATCTCCAGAAACAGGAGCAACCCCAGAGCGTTGGAAACTGGCAGTGTGCAGTTCCATCATCCAGAAGCACATGCTTCTTTGTAGTCGCTAAATATAAAAATAATTTGGCAACAGTCCTGTAAGCTTTCCGAGTGTTTCTTTTTTTTCTGTCTTTGAGGAAAACTTTATTTTATTTTACTTTTCTGCCAAATTACTGCATGTTGACAATGGGCTGCATCTAGTCTTTGTGCTTTCAACTTGGGGGAAGTAGGTAATTGAAGTGGTGCGCACAATAAATGAGAACACCATTGGTTCCATATAAACCTTTTAAAAGCCTCCGAAGGGAGAGTGAGGCAGGCTAATATGAATTGCAAAAGGACACGATTAATTTGTACATGAAAGAAGATTTTTAGTATGCCATTAGCCTCTGTAACAGCCAAAAATAAAAAGGCAATTGCGTATAACCTTGCCAAAAGTATGACAAACTGCTTTCATGAAAAATTTTTGTATTTTAAGCAAACGCATCAAGTTTTTATAAAAATTACCCCGTTAACTCTTACTTGATGTCAATGAAATTGGATTTACAAATGACATTAAAAGATCTGCTCATTGTAGAGCAAAAAATTCAAGAGCATCTGCTAAAGTGAGTGGCTGTGCTGGCGTTGTTGTTTGAACAGAAAACTCAAAATTTCAGTAAGAAACTCTGTCTTGTATCCTTTATGTCCCTATTCCTTTGTATGTGCCTTGTTAATGGAAGAATCAGGAAGAAAATGTGATGAGGAAGTTATGGATCTATGCTCGACCTCCCATATCTTTAAGAAGTAAATTTTTTTCTGTTCAAATTTTTTTCTTTTTAAATTAAAAGTCTCTTCTCTTTTATGCCCCTTCTTCTCCCTATGTTACTTTATTGCTTTCAGCATATATTATATGCATATTATATAGCATGTACTCTATTCTTAGAAGAAGTATGTAAATTCTAAAAAGTTTATTAAGTGGTTTTATTTCTTGCTATAGCTAGCCAAGGTCATAAACTGCACTTGAAGATTCCTCCTAACAATGAGAGTTAAATTACGCTACAGATATTAAAATGACAAGATTGTGAGACTGATAAATTATTTTCTGCATACCATGAAGAAAATGAATCATGCGATTTCAGTAACCTGATTTAATCAATAATTGTGTAATTCCCGGTCAATCACAGCTTACTTTTATTCATCATTCATGCAATAATTTCTAGTACTCTGTGAAAATACCCAACACTTAAATAATACAGATAGGAGCGCTGTCATGAAACAACAGGGAGCTGGTGTCTTGTCAGTGCAGGTGAGCAATGATCATTTGTGTTAATAACACTTAAAATATTACAGCAGCCAGAAGAGAAACCCTTGAATCTCACAACAATAATAGCGATTATCAATAATATTTATTGGAAATGTGGCAGGGAGTATTTGCTGGCAAAATACATGTTTCAAATATACATATAATCTCTTCATGGTTTACGATGTTTAATATGTATTTATTTGGAAAAAAAAGCATTATAATAATTTATGGTACAATAAACTGTGGTATGAGTGAATTTTATAAGCCTTTCTTGTCTGCTCACTGAGACTTATTGATTATCAGCCCGTTTTGTCATCGGTGCAGCTCATTTCTGACTGGGTTCAAAATCACTTGGTAGGAGAGAAGGGACAGGCTCTCTGTGCCTGTGGTGGCTGGGACATGTCATCCCTGCCTGGAAAGCTGTGTGCCACACAGCGTTTGTTCAGGAGAGACTGCATGGTGTCTGCAGGACCGAGTTGGCATAGAATCGCAGAATGCTTGGGTTGGAAAGGACCTTAAAGTCCATCCAGCTGCAGTCCCTGCCGTGGGCTGGCTGCCTCCCACAGGGTCAGGCTGCCCAGGGCCCACCCAGCCTGGCCTTGACCACCTCCAGGGATGGGGCACCCACAGCTGCTCTGGGCAGCTTGGGCCAGGGCCTCACCACCCCCTGCGTAAAAAATTTCCTCATAACATCTGACCTAAATCTCCCCTCTTTTAGTTTAAAACCATCCCTCCTTGTCCTATTGCTATCTGCCCCTATAAAAAGTTGGTACCTTGGAAACGCTCCATAGTGAATTCAAAGCACTGCAGAGCTGAACGCTGTTCATATTCATGTTGGTGCCTGTTGGTTATACATGGCTGCCCAAATGACTTCCTAAAAAGATCCAGTTGCGTCTCTGTGTGTTGGGCAGACTCATGATAACCTGTGACAGCACTTTGGTCTGCCATATTTTGCTGTATGCATATATGCATTCGGATTAGTCATGTTAGTTATGTTTGTGTACTTGCTGTCCTGGGTTTCCCTCATTGTCTTTTCTTCTTTGATGCCGTGAATCAATAGAAAGCAGGACTGATGAGAAGGCCGTGGTCAGTGCGCCTGTAGGTTCTGTGTAGCAGGCAATCTGTTTCTCATGGTTATACTGCAGTTTTTTGTCTTCCTCTGTGATCCTTTCTTGCCACTTCTGGCAAGTTTCCCCTCTCCACCACCATGTATTTCCCTCACTTCTCCTTCCTACGCTGCATTTCCCCCAGTGATGCTCCTCTCAGCGCGTTACCTTTATTCCACTCTCTGATGTGTGCTTTGCCATAACTCCCATTTTCTGCCACTTTTCCAGCTCTGGAAATAACCCCCTTGATGAGGCAGCCATTCCTGGAAATTAAGTCATGACAATTACAATGCCATTAAGGACTCCTGCTCTACATTGACTATCTACAGTGCTAACGCTAGGATGGGACAAAGATCTGCAATCTGATTTAATGCTGCTGTCTGCCCTTGCATGGGCAGGAGTTGGACCTCCTGAGTTTCTCCCAACCAAAGTTATTGTTCCAAATATAGCCTTTTTTCCAAAGAATTCTTTAAAGAGACGTGTAGGACTCCCTAAGGATGCATGAAGAATCTCTTCTTCTTCCCCATCTGGATTTCTGTGCTTCGTTTTGTCTTCCAAGGTATCCATGCTTGAAAGCACAGCTGGGGATCAGGCTTCTTTCCAAAAGTGTTAAAGAAATGCCAAGTTCCAATTAATCATAACTTTATTTTTTCTCTACTTTACATCTCTCCGAGATAAGGGGAATTAAAAATGACTGCTCCCATATCAAGAACTAGGAATTACACAGAAAGTATAACAATCATCCTGGCTTTTACTTGAGTGATTCTTTCCAGGCCACTTAAAATTTTATTTACTTATCTAGAAAAAGTTAGGTGAAGGATTGCATCATTCACAGTATAACTTTTGGGAAGAAATATGGAAAGGTAGAGAGTCAGACATGCCCTGGCATAATTTGATTAGTTTCAGTGAAGTTGCACCAGGGACTAATTCGGCCCGAGAAGCTGCTAATCATGTAACACAGCTGTTACAGTGTTAGAAGGCAATGGTCTGTAACAGCAGAAGGAACAATACTGCACCCCGAAGGACCTATCAAGTGAATGGGATGTTAGAGAGGTTTTTACACAAACACAGAATCAATACTGGTTGCAAATCCAAGTATCCCTAAGAAAATAGAGCACTTTACTCAACATTAACATTTCCAATGAAACCTGCTGATGACCGTTTGGAAGCAACTAGAGGGCATTTTGGTATCATCCTCTGAATACCTGTATAGAAGTGGACAGTTCAATATGCAAATGGAATTTCTATTTCTTTATCAATAGTTTAAAAAATGTTGACATTGTCTTCATGTTATTGCAAGGAAACATACAATTTTACAGACATTTATATATTTTGAAAACCAGTTACGCAGTTTGCCATCTGGAGGATGAAGGATAGAAGTCAGAGACATTTTAGAAATGGAACAGTTATGGTTTGTGCTCTGTGATTAAATATCAGAAGCATTAAATAGCCACAGCGTAACAGTCAAAATATTAGAATAAAAGTGGCAGTAGGTCCTGTAAAAGGCAAATGAGCATGTATGCATGTAATTTAAACTCTGATGCTGACCTGCACATACTGATTCATCCCTCCCACTTAAAAAAAAAGATGAAATGTCCCAATTCTTAATTCACCACCAGGTAACATTGAATCCCTTGTTGCAATCCAGGCAAGCTCTGCATCACTTGTGGCTCCTTTGCAGCAAACCAGGCAGCTCACAGCTCTCTGCTTTTGAGTTTCCTTCGCTAGGGACAGAGATTGTGAACCTCAAAAGAAACTTTGGTTTCCCTCATATGTCTTTAACTGGAAGCAGAAAGAGCTTCCCAGGCAACTCAAAGTAGCTAGTGCAGTCCACGTGGTTCTCCTGGTGACTGAATAACATGCTGCTCTGTCGTCTGAGAAAGTGTCTTAGTGTGGTTTCTTGTTTCTTAGCAGCTTGAGGCTTTTGCTTGTTTGGTTTTTCAGGATGGCTTCTGAAAGGTCACATGATTCTCAAGTGCTGCTGGTTTGCTATGTGTGTGTTTTGTTTTGATTAAAAGGCAAAGTACATTCGTTCAAGGCTTAGGCAGTTTAGCATAATTAATTGTACAATACAAATAATTAAATTTAAACATTTTTAAGTTTAAGTCCTCAGGAACTGCATTTACATTTTTGTACTGCCAGACACACACTCTCAGTCTTCTCTGGAGATTATTTTTTGCTGCACACTCATATAAAAATACCAGGGAAATACCAGGGAACGGGAACAGGCAGAAAAAAAATAAAAAATAAAAAGTCACAAACCCCAAACACCAGTGGACAGCCATCACATTGCAAAAGGTTGGAATGATGCCCACCAGCCTCTGCCCCTTCAATTCCTCTTCCATTGCACAATGTAACACTGCACGCTGCAGTACTGCACTGCGCTTCTCATGCCTGTCCTACAGAAAAGGGACTGACTGTGTCTCTCGGCCCCACGTGGTCTCTAGACAACTATGATTTCTTCATTACTCTTTCTGTGATTGGATGTCAATTAGTGACCTAAAAATAAAGTCTTCATCAGTTAGCAGTCCCGTGGGTGCGCGAGTCTCCCAGCACCTCAGCCATTTTATCTAATTTATTAGGGCGGTGGAAGTGAAGTCCTGCTGTCGGGTTGCACAGGGGAGAGGCAGTAAATTAGCTCCTGTGGGCCGCGGAGGCTGGGAGGCCTGACCTCCATCCAGAGGGACCGCAGCCTTCAAGGGCTCCAAGGGGCCCACTGCTTCCAGCTGCGTGACTGAATTCACCTCTGTGATGCAAACCCTTCTAGATATGCCTAACACTGCATCTTCTTTTTGCTACTCAGGAGAAAGGTTTAGAATGAAAATATCTGCCAACTCAGGTCTTTTAAACTGCTTTTTCAAGACAGAGTCCAGACAAAAGATTTTGTATTGACAGCTGGTGAAATGTTAATGGAAGTGACATCTGCCCATTAAAAATATCCCTCATACTTTTCCTTCTCCTTTGTGCTTTCAAGACTGCAAATCATTTTCAGAGGTGATGTAACCTTAGATCAGGTTATGTAAACATATATCGCTTCCATCAAGTGAGATAATCACAGTGTGATGCAGGAATATTAAGCAACTGCCTTCTCATGGTTTGCACAGGAATTTTCAGAGTTTTCCTCTAAATGTCTTTGATTGTTATTTCATATTGTGACACCTGTAATTGAATGTAGCAATCTAGAATTTAAAATCCTGACAAGGCTGCTGTGGGTTCCACAGCATACATAAATCCATCACAGTGTACGGGATAGATTTTAAATTGATAGTGCCACACCAAGCAGTGAAATAAAAGCGCTAACAACATCTATCCTTGTAGACTAATAGCTGCAAATGATTTTATGAATCATTAGCTCAGACCCTATAGTCCTACCCATTTTAAACCATTTCTAGATTAATGCTTCATTTTTTTCTTTTTTTTTTGGTCTGTGATAGGGTATTAATAGTCTGCTGCAAAGCATGTGGTTTCCAGCAGTGTGCCACAGAAATGAGGTGACGCAGAGGATGGTGGTGCATGGGGTGATGGTGCATGGGGTGAGGCATGGGGCATGCAGGTCCCCGTGCACCACTCCAAAAGCCCGACGTTCCCTTTGGACCGCGTGCAGGACCTTCTGTGCTTGCCACAGCAAGTAAGTGCTGAGAGATGTTTTCTTCTCCAGGGAGGAAATAAGGCTATAATTTCTCAGCTTTTGGAGGAAGTGTCATATCAGGCCTGATTTTCAGTCTGCAACAAAGATCCTATTATATGGGGGTGGATATTTTTTTTATACAAGAAGACTGATAGTTTTCTTGTTCAATGCAAGTAGATTTTTTTTTTAATATTTCTCTGGTCCCCACATGGTAAATGCCAGCAGTGGGGCAGTGCAGCCGTGCAGCTCTCACCAACAGGAGCAATGTCCTATTGATGAACTCCAGTCCATCCTGCTCTAAATATTCAGCTGCTATTTTCTACCTGTCCATCTGTCAGAATGTGGTGAAATGCTCTTGCTCTGAGTAGGCTTTTCACAACTAGTGTTTACTACTGATGACACGCATAGGGATGTTCTTTAAATAAGAAATCAGTACAACGAGGGCTTTGCATTTGGATGCTGGAGATGTGTTGCCTGGCTTTGGAGACTTTGTGTGCCTTTCCTTCCAGGGTGTTACTGCAAATATGGGTTAGACTGAGCATTTAGAGAGAGAAAATCAATGTTTATTATACCTGTGTTATATACTTTTTCCTTCAGCTGGACAGAATTACTGGGTGTGTTCCTTCCACCCTCCATAGGAATTTCTGTTTCTGGAGGAGTGGCTGCTCCTGGACACCTGTGATGCTTTCTCAGCCTTCCATTATCAGGGTGACAACAGCCCTTTTGGGCAATGGGTGAATTCATGTAAGCTTGATTATCACAACAGTTTCAAACACAGCTCTGTAAGAGTAATTAATAGTTATATGGAAGGAACAAAGCATTTTCAGAAGTTCCTTTAAAGTAAACATCTCAACTCCCGCCTTGTAGTTGGATGGGTGTTTAATATTAATGATGCTGAAAAGGTGAAATAGAATTGGGAAGAAAAACAAAAGCCCACGTGTCTGCTTCTCCTCAGCCAGGCAGGACAGTGCTGGCATTTTTACATTTCCCACCTCTCTGCCATTCTCCCAACAGAAGTCAGATCCACTGTCCTTAGCAGGAATCTCTCTACTCACTTTCAAGTGTACAGAGCCAAGGAGATGAGGCTCTTAATCTCACGTGCTGAAACAGTGATGGGATGATGTCACATATTTAACATGATGGCAAAAAGAAAATCTGTGGGTCTGTTGTAACTTAACTGACTTTATTGTACTGTTGAATGCAGGAGGATCAGAGGTCATCCGTAACAACATGATATAGGGACCTGGAGGGCTGACACATGAAAGGGGTGCACTTTCTGTAATGATAAGTTCTTGGAAACTGTTGCAGTTTTAACATTAGTACTGTTGCATTTAATTTGCTGCTTCTACTGCACTGGGGAGTAAATGATATTGAATATTTTCTCCTTCGTATCCTGGCTGAGAGACTGACATCTATTTATACCTTATTTAAAACGAAAGTTAGCTTCATAACTTTTTTGCCTCCCTTTTCTTCTGCTCTGTTCTAAATTCATAGGCTACAGTATCTGGTTTACTGTACTAAAAATAATAGTAGAGGTCTGTACATTTTCCAGACATGTCTGTAAATAAAATATGCAGGCATGCCTACATTTTCAAGTAGCAGCATGTAACATTATCATACATTAATAGGTGCAAAAGTCAGATTCTGCTATCGGCATGTTAACGCTGAACTTTTTAAGTAGGTAGACAGATAATTTCATATTTAGATCGTGTTACGAGACACGTTACTCAATCATAGCAGCGCAGACCTTGAACACACACAGGCTGACATTGATAGCTACCGAATGTGCTGCGGAGGTTACAGGAGAGTTATCTCTATCGTTATATGCCTCCTTTTTTTTTTTTTTTTTTTTTTTTAAATAATC
>VXAV01005796.1:253960-287874 GCA_013399715.1 Alectura lathami | reverse complement strand
TAATCTGGAGGAAAAAAAAAGGGAATTGCAAGAGCAAGATTTGTAGGCTATGACTGTGTAAACCTGGGAAGACAGATGGGTGTCACGCCTGGTGCATCTGCTGGTGTAGGAGCGCTTGTGCAGCCCAATGTGACCTACATCTTGCTGCAGGAGAGGAGAATGCACAAAGTCAGCGTCGTTCCCCCCATTCCTGAGGTTTTTGGGTGTTTTTTTTGACCCTTTCAGGATGAATCACCAAGGGATCTCATATAGCGTGAATTAGAATAACTTCAGGAGCACTGCTGGGATTTCGAGCAGCTGAGGATCAGTCCTTCAGCCCTTGCAGGGGTTAGCAGGGGGCTGCACACCTGAGTCAGCCTCCTCTGTCTGCTTGCCTTAATCAATTCCTGAGCACTGTGCTCAAACATATCATGATATTCATAAATTCCCCGCTCCAAATAAGCAAGAAAACAATTCCAGGAAGGTTTTTCTGTCATTACTGATGTTCATAATGCAGTGAGATTGATGGATTGCACTAAAATCCTCACTATGCCAATGGCCCGTTTTGAAATGCATTGGAAAAGAAAGCAGCTTTAGTACAAAGGTATGCAAGAATATTTAAAGGTGTTTTGCTGAAATATTCACGATTTAGAAGAGACACAAGGAAGATCTACAAAAATTTGTTAACTATCAGATGAAAATCTGTTTATGAGCTTTAAAAACTTACATTTTTTTTAAGTGCATTCCTTTTGTAGTTTAATTTTTTGCTATTTGTAATAAAAAATGTAGACAGCCTTTGGGAAAACCTGAGTGGTTCTCTAACACACAAAAGCCTTTACAGGAGGTAGCTAAAGGACTTGTCAGTAAATGTAAAAAAGTGACTTACTTTGAAGCACTTATAGTGAATATCATACATGCAGACATTTTTTCTAGAAGGAAAATTAGTTTTACCATGGAATTTGTATCTAAAAATGAGAAGGGAACCACGCATAGAATTAAAGTACATGGACATTTCGATCACTCAGTGACAAATGTAACATTCCCAGAGATTACTCAGCTGCTTGTGTTAATTAACGTATTTGTGGAAAGTGTGTAGATAGGCATAAAAAGAATCTCTAAATATGACCCATAAATGACCACTGCTCAGCTCTCTGGTTTGCCTTTATTTGCCAGTAAAGGCAGAATGATTTCTTTTACTCTAGATAAAGTCATGTCTTTACAGAGATAGGAGGCACAAATACTAAATCCCCGCAAACATCGCTCCAAATCTAACCTACCACTTTAATCCTGTAAACAGCATTTCACCTAGGAAACCATTACTTGATCCTGAGCATTTGACACTCAGTCTTGCTGTGGGGCATGGTCAACAAGATGAAACTCCCAGGGACTTCCATATAAAGGGCTATCAAGTCTTCCTGCAGCCAAATCTGAATAATCACAGTGAATCAAACTTCTGAATCCTGTATCAAAACTTTAATTTCTGTCTCCAAGATCAGTCCTGCCCAATCTTATTTTTTTCCAAGAGCATATCAATCTTCCTTACAAATCAATTTGCCTATACTGGCTTCTTTGGGAGGCCTGTAAGTTGTCAGATATCTCCTAAATTCCAATAGAAATTTATTCATGAACAATTTATAGCACCTCAATCTTCTATGTCAGCCTTTACAGTTAAATAATTCTTCTCCCTCCCTGCTGTTTACTTCCAAATGTACCTATAAAGAATGATTGTATCCCTTTTCAGACTTCATTTTGCTAGGCTAAACAGACCAATCTCTTTTTAATTTCCTCCTCCTTAATCATCCAGCCAGGACTTAGCTGTATTTTTCAAACTGGGGTGCACAGATGGGTACGCAGTGTTGTGCCTTCCATCCTGCAGGAGCTTCAGGTGGCAGTCACCCTCTGCTGAACGTTTGCCTTTGTGAGTTACCCATTGCTGAACTGTGCGACTAAGAGTAGCTCAGTGTTCACTCATGTAGCTGTTGTACCTTTGCTGAGTGTGCAGCTGAAAAGAAAATCTACCCACAAGATAGGTTCACAAACATTTTTCTTACCAGAGCCAGGGAGATCTGATTGGTGTCGGTGGAGATTATCTCCTAATTGCTTGAGATGGTCTTGGGCCTCTGCCTTCAAACATGCAAAAGCCTTGGGAAACCTAATTTCTCCAACAGGTTTTATTGCTATGTGTTCAAAAGGAGGCTTCTTCACTGTAAAGATGTAATTTTTAGGCTGAATCATAACTGCTGTAAGGCCATGCCAAACAGGCCTCGACTTGCTATAAACAGAATAAAAACTCATGTACTGTCCTCCCTAATTTCATCACCCGTGGCATGGGCTAAGTTCCTCATTGTGTGCTAAGATCCCTAAGCAGTCAGTTTCTCCTGTATGTAGCCCGTTTTGCAGTTTAGTCTCCTCTTGACCCCTCGCCTGGTTCATCACATTAATTTAAATTCAATTTTTCACTAATTGGGTGATTAGGCAACATTCGCTGTAGTCCTTTCTTTATCCTCTGAGATCTTTAGCCAGTAGAAAGAAACTCACTGTATGTGTTGTTCTGGTTTGTATATATATTTGTGAATGAGTATTACCTTGGACATCAAATGCAGTGCATAACATCACAAATGCAAAAAAATAAAAAAACCCAGACTGATAAATCTCCTCCTGTGATCTCATTATGTGATCATTAGGTGACCTGTCAGACAGACAGCCGGCCCTTCAGCAACCTTACTAGTTGCTGTCTGTTCCTGGAAGAGCAAAGGGATAAGAGGCAGTGCAGACTCTTCCCAGGTCTGCCTGCAGTGACCTGCCCAACCTCTCCGCCACCGTAGCTATACATTTGGTAAATTACAGTTATCTGTCCCCTGGCAGGGACTGAAGACCTTGGTTATTAAGAATTATAAAGAGCAGAGAAATATCACAGGCAGTCAGCAGAAGAGCCGAGGTGATAACTCATGGTCTCCTCGCCTGGACCTCAGTGCTCTTTTTGCCGAAGTCGAGGGTATTGCGGCTCTCGGAGAAAGCGCACGCTATTTTGTCAATTTCTGCAGAAGTACATAGCAGAGCTGCAAAATTCATGATGCTCCCCCAAGATGTGTGGCAGGTCCATATATGTGTCTTCACACTTCCAGCCCCATCTTCTAACCTGTGGCTGTGCATCTCCTCGGCGTGGCTAATACAAGGGTTGGAAGGGGGGACCACTGGAACAAAAGGGCTGTGGATGCACATGGGGTCACCGACAGAGTAAAAATGCAGGGCAGAGGCACAGCATCGTCGTGCCCAGTGAGTAGGGTTCTTCTTTTCTACGTTAGAGCTGGGCAGAGGTTTTGGTAATTGAAGCACTCTTCCGATACAGGCCGAAAATACTCATGAAATTATATCTATTTTTCCAAAGACCAAATTCTGCTTTGCAACAAATGAAATCTGAGCCCTAATTGTTCCATATAAGGCTGATACATCTCAATTAATGCCCATTAAAGCCCATACCACAGGGGGCTGTGCTCCCAATCTGCCCGGTGTTAAGGGCAGAGCCATTTCCAGCATCAGACCAGCATTCCCCTTTCCCCTGGCTTGGACACTGCCATCACAGCCAGTGGTCACTTCCATATCTCTCTGCCCTTTTTGCTCTGTGCCCGACACCAGTGGAAGGATGCTCGTAATTTCAGCAGCCTTCAGCTCTTGTCCTGGCTGATTAGAAAGCAGACACTTGATTGTAATTCTTTTGTAATAAATGCTATGAGGAAACTGAATCCACTCTTGATTATGAAATTCCCCGCTTGCAACTGTCCTTATTTGCAATACTCCAGCTGAACAAAAAGTGCCACTGAGGTTGCTTTCTAAGACAGTGGGTTTCTGTTTTGATTAAGTTAATCATGCAGTACAGACCTCAAAAATCTCCGAACTAGACTTTTAAGAAGTATGAACTTTACACAGGATAATAAAACTAGTTTGGGGATTGAACACTTCGGTGAAATCCCACCTGAAAAGAGCCAGAGGGTTTTGAAGTTTCGGAATTGCACTTCCTCTATATTTGCCCATGCAACAAGGGAACATTTTTGCCCTCAGGCTGGCCCCTCTGCTCCCAGTGGCCTGGCTGTGATGGCAATGGACGGCAGCCTGGTCTCCCCAGCACTCATCAGTGTGTATTGTGCTTCTTCCTCAAGGACCGTGGGAAGCTACATGTGAAGGGCCACAGCTACTTTTCCAGAATTTGAGGCAAACTTGACATCTGAAGACATTAGATACTATTAGATACTGTCCCATTTGATATAAATGCAGGTTGGAAAGATGCTTGAGAAACATACAGGCGTTTGTTGAACAAGGGCAGTTAGGAGGTGGCACAGACATGATGGTGAGGTGTGTGAGAAATGGGAATCACCTCCTTCCAAACTAGCCCAAGAGGTTTCCAAGCTGGATTCACTTGGTGGTGGTTCTGTTTTTGGCCACATATGTGACGTTTTTGTGTGCAGGAGAAGAGAATGGCTGTTAGATATAAAGGTTATATCAGTTATTTCGAAAAGGCAAAATGTAGATTTTTTTTTTTTGCCCTAGATGATAATTACAGTCTCTTGCAAAACTCAGGCTGGAATCAAGCACAGATGCTTGTAGACAAACATGTGATTTATATGTCTGAAGGCTGCATTGTGGAACGGTGATTGGAGACAATCTACAGAAAAGCATGAAGTGCCAAAGCCTTCAGTCTGAAAGCAGCCTTTGGAAATACTTTTTTGAAAGGGCGTATATTGACACACTGAGTTTTTAGCACAGTTACACTGATTACACAGAATTACAGCCTCCTTTGGGCTAAACCACACTGCTATTAATGGATTTTTAGTCAGGTGTTAGGCGAGTCTCAAGGAAAGGCAACCAGTGCACCAGAGCAGTTAAGTTTTCTTTTCTGTTATTCTTGGCAACCTTCTCCTGAATATTGAATATTGAAAGAAACGTGCGTTTTCCACTTTAAACATCATGGATAAAAGACAGCAGATAGCAAGGGCTGGTGCGTCTAGAAGAGCATATCCCGACAGCTGAGGAAAATGGGGTCACCAAATAAAAAGCATTCATCCTTGAAGGTTCCCACGGTACCCATATGCTGTCGTTATCTCTGTTTTGCCACCACCTATGTCTTCAGCCATACATCATTGCCAGCAACGCTTAGTCAATTTTTCTTAAAGCCCTTCTCCGCTTCTTTCTGTGCTGCTCTGTGGAGCTGCTGTAACAATTAGACTGCCACATTTCGGTCTCTTCCTCACACTTGCCTCCTGTGTGGTATTTACAACCCTCTCCATAATAGCTGTGCATTTGCACGCCGTAGATGCTGGCTGTGGCACAGCTCATCATCATTTCGCCGTCACTGCGTGCTGCTTTAACCTTTTGTGGCACCCATCTGCTGCCTCGGCCTCACCTTCTGCTTTGGCCGGGAAATGGAGGTTGTGGGGATGCTCTGTCTGGGATGGCTGTTTGTGTAGCACTTAGCGTGTTCAAGTTCTGATCCCAAACCACAGCTTTTAATTGTTACTGGCGAACAAATGCATTGACAAGGTCAGGCCAGCTGTTAGGAAATTCAAAGCTACCTTTTGACTGTCCTCCTCTCTGCCGTGCCCTTCACTTACAGAGGAAAAGGCTATCTGTGTCCCTTTTGGTTGTCCTGCAAACTTTATCCCACTCTTTTCTCCCCGTGAGGTTATTTCTGTCATTTGTTTTATTGCAACGATGTCTCTGAGCCAGGGGCATGGCTGTGGTGTGGGGCAACTCCCACACAACTCAAGATACTTTCTGATACTGCTTTGGGGTCCTCATCTCATGTCTTCTACACATTTGAGAAGCCCCACAGGGGGGTCTTGGACAGGCAAAGCTGTGGTGGTGGGTTGTCCTCGAGCCAGCAATGATGGTTTAAGGATTCCTTCTCTTTTGCACATCTGAGAGTGCCTAGCAACTGTTTTCCCTGGGGTTTTCAAGAATACTTTGCAGGCTACCATCATTTAAAAGTTTAGGTGAAATGGCTGGTGAATTTAAAACTGATAGCATTGTCTGATGTAATTTCTTTGTGCTTGTTAATGAGCCTTCATCTCCTTTTTTTCATATTAGGGGTGTATAACTGTGGTGAAACTTGAGATACATAGAAAGGCTTTGACAAAAGCCAGTCTTCCATGAAATAGAAACTCAACTTTAAGGAAAAAATGACCCGCTAATAAATTACATCCCAAAATGTGTCTTCAAATAATGCATGAAGTCTGATTAACATAAAAACATGTCTGGGAGCCCTTAGGCTCCAGTTGTTCTGCTGCAAGCCAGGATTTCATTCAGCAAGGCAAAAAAGGAGCGTCCCTGCTCCTGTAATCTTACTGTAGGAAACCAATCGTTTTGTATGTCTGCAGGTTGTCTGATGACACCAGATTCTCTCAAATCTCTGCTCCTAGCTAAGTTTCCATCCATGTGCTGATTAGGCTCATTCTCTGGAAAAGAGCAGTTATGGAAATACTGCAGAGCCATAACATATGTTAGCTATGGAAAGATTATGTAAAGAAATCAACAAAAAGAAGTTTTATTTTTCTTCATGATTGTGCTTTTTGAGGCAGGATGTTTTCAGAGAGAGAAGGGACAGCAACTTAAGCTAGGAAATTCAGATGAAACCTCAAATGAATTAGAATTCCATCTTAGTATCAGGGATTTTTTAATCCTTCTTTAGCCTAACATCTCCCCAAAACAGTCTTACGAGAAAAGCAGACCAGGAAAAAAAGGAGCTTATAACAGCAAGTTACAGGTTTCCTCTAAGGTTAATTAATTGCTATTAATTGTGAAGTACTGTAGCAATGAACAGTAGCTTTGAATTTGGTAATGGCGGAAAAAAAAGAAACAAAGAAAAACCCATATGGAACAATCCTGAGCCTGCAGATGTGTTTTTTCCTCCTCTCTCTGTAGGTTTGGTTTGCAAACCTAACTCAGACGATTTACAAATATAATTACAGCGGAGAATTAATTTAGCGGCTGTGCAGCACGGTGGAAAGAACAAAATGTTTTCATTAGGAAAGTTGAGACCGGCAAATGTGTGAAGCACATCTAGCAAGACTCTACCCATGTGCTTCACAAAATTTTTAAAGAAATTTTTCCCATGGTTTTGGTTCATTTCAATTTGGTTGAAAATTAGTAAAAACAATGGTAGTCCTTTTTTTTTTTTTTTTGCCTGTAGAAGGATAGAAGGAGAATTTCCTTGGAAGCCGAGGTGGCTGGTTTGGATCACCGCCCAGAAGGGTGTGTGTTGAGGAGGACGGACACAGGATGGAGAGAGTCAGCAGGGGGGACCGGAGTCATGGCGCTGCCTGGCCCCACAAATGCACAGCGCAGCCTCCCAGCCAGCCTTGGCCCTAAACAAATACCGTGCCGGGGAATTCATTTCTCTTGCTTTCTCATCTGCTGAAGTAATAGGGTCAGACCAGCAGGGAAAGCTAAAATTGCTGTCAAGTTTCCCAACTGCCTGTGAAGGCTGCTATCCGTATATGATGTGGTTACAGTTCCCAAACTGATGGATTTATTTTACAGCTGTAGTTCTGAGTGCATGGAGCAAGGCTGCAAAACAGAAAAGTTTGCCGAAAGACATATATAAACCTCAAGCTAAAATAACAGGGTGCAGGTACACTTAGAGATGAACTGTAGCCAGTAATGTTTGTTCATAACAGACTCATTCTGTCATAATAAAGGATCCCTTGAGCCACCTCAAAGTCTTATTTCAAAATTTATTATGCTATTTAGCATATACAAGGTTAAGAAAATGGGTACCATAGCCAGATGGCTGAGGAATTGTATCATCCTGTTGCTCTCTTCCCTGGTGCCAATAAATTTGGTGGCCAAGGCAGGGCAGCAGATGCAGGATGCTGCCAATGATGGCAGGGACTGCCTGGTTCCTGCAGACCTGTGGGGTCTGTGCTTTGGGATATGAGTTCAATCACAGCCCAAGTGGCTGCTGCAGGAGGAGTGGCTGCGCAACGGAGAGGGGAGCAGAGGAAATGGCACTTTATCCACCGCTGAAGAGGAGAAATATTACTAGTGCCATGAGGTTGTTAGGAAATGAATTAGATAAAGAAGAAAAGTCATATTCAATTAAATCGTGCCTGTCTTCTCTTCTAGACAATGTGACACTGAGGCTATGCTTCACAGTTTATAGATTTGTATAGAAATTGGTGCTAATAGTTCAATTTTGTGTAATTATAATGTTAGTAACATTGAAAATGAAGAATCTGGGTAGAGGGAGGAGGAGACAATGCTTCTATTAATAGTTAATATTCAGAGGAGACAGGGTGAAATTATATTTAGAGATTAAACTGACAGCAAAGAACCTCTGAGATCTCACGCCACCTCTGACCTGGCGCTCCTGTCCATCACGAAGTGTCAGGAAAGCTCTCTGGTTTTGGGGCACTCTTTTTGATATCTTTTACATGAAGATAATGCCTCGCTATCTCGCTGGGGCTTTGTGACAGTTCACGTCAGTATAGCACTTTGAAGCAGAGCTTGTAAAGTGCTAAGCATTATTAAGATGAGATGAGGAGAATCTCTTATCTCCAGCATCAGGTTCTTCGGGGATGGGGAAGGAGGCAGTGAGCTATTATCCACAGTGCTCCTCATCAGCCTCAGTTTGATCAGCCTTAGTGTGATTCAACAAAACCTCGTTCGACCGTGGACGAATGGACATCTCTATTAGAAGTGATGAAATGGAAAGCTGGATAAAGGGAGAAATCGCCCAACACCGCCTTTGATCATACTCTATCTGTGCCTCAAAGGAGAACATAAGAATCAAAACACACTTGCAGGAGTAAGTCAGTTTTGCCACAAATAACTCGTCCCGTTGTTCTGCTTGCGCCAAGCCATCAGGAGTGTACACAGGCAGTTGTTGCTGTTGTTGTTGTCAGCGCTGCGCAGTGTTGCTGTGCCAGTTAAAGGCTGCCAAGAGGCACGCTGTGGGGTCTGCCTTCCGGTGATGCCATCCTCGGTTGCAAAATTTGTAAAGCACTTAAGCATCTTTCAGTGAGGAAATGAAGAATTATGATAAACTGTCACTTGGTAATGATAAACTACAGTTGGACCGTCTCTGGGCTAATTTCAAAAATAAATGAAGTCTTGTTTTCAGGCTAAGGCTTGTTACTGAGACAAACAAGAGGATGGGAGCAGCCGTGGGGGCAGATGGTAGCAGTGCAGGTGTGGAGATGTTCTGAGCAGGAAGCACAGATTTGCACTGAGTCTTTGAGGAGGGAGTAATTTTGTATATAAAAACGCTCTTATCTGTCAATATTTATACCAGGAATCAGGTTATGAAGCAGTCCATGGACACACTCTAGCATTTAGAGGTTATGCTGTGCTCTTTCAGCGTTCTCAGCTTCCTGGACCTTGTTTCAAGGTCTCCCCTCTCCCCTGTCTCCCCTGTAGTCAATCAAATTGAAGCATCTCATTCCTCATTCTCTCTCCTCACTCCTCCTGCCTGATGCTCCTCCAGCATCCCTGTGCACAGGGGTCAGCCTTTGCAGCCCTGGTGCGTTTTACTTAAAGGATAGAGTGGTTTAGAAAACAAATTAAGACTGAAGATCTTCTGATTTGCAGATCTCAGATAGGTTATCATGTCTTCTTTTTTAGAAAGAGTTTTTGTTAAGTAAAAGACTGAGAAGTCAATGCACATTCATAAACTGTTATTCATCTGATTTCCTTGTGAATCTGCAGCAACTTTCTGTGAGACACCATGCTTGAAATAACACAGAGAAATAATGGCTGCCCACTGCTACAGTGCTGCCTGCATTTTCTGTTGGAACCAATGCCTTCATTACTTAATAAAAATAAATTAATAAAATATATCCATTTGCAAGGGGACCTGAAATTGTACTGTAAATTCTTATCTTAAATAATCATGTGTACTTCAAAGAGTGAGTGTGCTGATTGGAGCAGAGTTTTTAGAGTATCTGTGGTCCCTGAAGGACATATTTCAGCTTATTTTCATTAATAATAAATCATAACATGCTGGTTCTGGAAGGTTGACAAGAGCACAACAAGTATAGCACTCCCAGAATTATACGCTTTGAGTGACCATGGCACGATGCATTTGCATCTTTTGCTCGTTTTAATCTGCTGTGGCCACTATGTGAGAAGGGAAAGGGATTAATAATGTCCCAGTTTTCTGTCCTTTCCTACTAGATGTGTCTTTCTTAATAAAGACATTTTTCCATTTATTTTTCCATTTCACTAATGATGGACTCTCATATGTGTTCACTTGTGAATCTCTCNCATGCTTCATTTTTTTTTTTTTTTTTTTTTTTTTTTTTTTGTATATGGGCTGGGAAGTGCTACTAGGAGCATCTGTATTTATTTATTTATTTACCTTTTAAGCCTTAGTCTCTATCTACGCTCTTGAGAACCATCGATCTCTGAGAGATGGCATTTCTGTATCTCCTTACCAGCACAGTATTCCTAATTGCATGCATCTGGTTTTGCCCTAAAGCCTTGTGAGCCCCTCCATGTTGCCTGAGTAATCCTTTCAGGATAAATACGATGCTCCTTGTTATTGATGTATTGTTTTTTCACTATGCACTTTGGAAATTTCAACAGTAGAAGGTAGAACTGCATACCATAGAAGCTCTTAAAGTCAGATTTTGCTAACCACAGACTTGTCAAAGGTAAGTATTTAAGTCTAATGAAGGAAGAGTAATGGTACCTCGGATCTCACAGTGCTTTATATTAATTGCTTGCAAATGCTGACTGCTGGCAACTGTTCCACAGTCAAAGCATAATGGACTTGAGAGGCCAAACTTGCATTCCCCCGACGTAGCAATTTTTCATAATGCAGTCAGAACAATTGTGGAGGACGTCGATGTGCCTCTGCCTGCATGGAGAGGTTTGGGAGGTCTGCGGGAAGAGCAGCCTTCATGCAGGAGGATGAGGAGCAGGGCAGGCAGGGCTGGACAGGTGGCTGCTGCCGCCCGGTCAAGGGCTTGGTGCTTCCCAGTCACCAGCTCACACCTGAGCTGCAAACCCCAGACCGGGGCAAGGACAACAAGCATTGCAACAAGCCTTACAGTCCTGGGAAGGTTTCAGGGTTTGAACTCCAAGTCACAGAATCACAGAATGTTAGAGATTGGAAGGGACCTCCAAAGGTCATCTAGTCCAATCCCCCTGCCGAAGCAGGAACACCTAGAGCAGATCGCACAGGAACGCGTCCAGGCGAGTTTTGAATGTCTCCAGAGAAGGAGACTCCACAACCTCTCTGGGCAGCCTGTTCCAGTGCTCTGTCTTTAGAGTTCAGGTGAAAGAGAAAACCAGGGTGGTGCTTTCTGCAACTGAGTAAAACTGGATCCAGCTGTTACAGTGTTGACTTGCTATTGGAGACTTAAAACCAAGCAGGCATGCTTATTTTCATGGAACTTCTTAAAATAGTTCCAGTTGGTAAAGCAAACATATCCTACATTTTACATTTTGAGGTGAAAATAGTGTTTCTATAAAGAAAAATGTTATGCCATTACAATAAAGCCTGTTTTACATTTATACAAATCCAAGTTCCTACAAATGATAAATTATCACATCTAAAAAACAACAATCAACACACACTGGTTTTGATTTAATAATAATTTAAATTATTGTATTAAATATATTAATACAGCTTACTTAGTGTGATATGTACATTTAAGTTAGTTCTTGCTACATTTTCAGATGAATTCTGCAAAGGTGCAGGGAATGAAAAAAAAGGGTCCAATGTCCCAGCCCTTCTGTTTGGCTGTTAGAGTGGTTTGTCTCAATTTACCAACACAGTCATAGGTGATATTCATTCAAAATATATCAGTTCAGAAACAGAGCAGTTAAAAAAAAAAAACAACAGAGCAGATGAATGGAGTTAAAATGCTGGCCTGTAGCTATTTAAAATATATGGTCTGTCTTTTTCTGAAGAAAAAGTAAAAGATGCATTAGAGGCAGGGAAGCATCAGTTGCCTGCTCTGATAAATTAAAAAATGTTAGAGCACAAGGAGGGGGAAAGAGTCACACCTAGTATGCCGAGTCTGTGGGAGAGCAGTGGTTTGGTTTTATTTGCCCCTTTTTCGTAGGATAGTTTCCACATTTTCATCAGTCTTCATTAAACTAAGCTAGTAAACTAGCTTGTTTTGTACATCACTGTCTACTTTAATTCTGTCTGGCCGTTTCATTCTGCCCTGAAATGTTCTGTGTTCTACCACCTAGATAAACAAAGTAAATATGCAGAACTGGAAAGGATAGGCACAGGGTAACCTGCCTCCTTTCCTTCCTTTCTTACAGCTCAAAGGTTTTTTACTTTTTTTCTGCAGAGGAATGTGTTCAGGTTTTTGTATATGAAGCCTCAGGAGTTTTTAAGATCTGCTAATAGGCAAGTTAAAAATAAAACAGCAGCCATTAAGACTTCAGGGAGTATTCTGTTTGGAAAACATGTTTCTAGCATCTCACTTAGGAAGCTTAGGACATTGTTAGGACATAGTGGGTGCATTTATTCCAAAAAGCTGGTATTTAGTTGTTGCCCTGTGCTGTGGAAAT
Organism: Alectura lathami; assembly: GCA_013399715.1. NCBI lineage: Eukaryota > Metazoa > Chordata > Aves > Galliformes > Megapodiidae > Alectura > Alectura lathami. The sequence continues at coordinate 275,370 of VXAV01005796.1, read as the reverse complement.
GGTAATGAATGAGAAGTCACAACTTCAAATTAAAAGACATGGGGAGAAATGACAGGAGCAATCAGGCTACAAAACTCCATTTTCTTGCATGTGGCAAGAAAAAAAAAAAAAGATAACAGAGAAATTCGTAATTGCATCACACTCCATTAAAAGCCTTCTTCTCCCCATGAGAACAATGTGCTGTGACAGAAGGGCTGTGTTCACCTGTGGCACGGAGCATTCATAAGAGACCTTAAAGTCCTGCAGACCAGGGCAGAACAAGTGGTGATGGCTCCTGTAGAGCTTGCCAGAATGGGTCAGGGCAGCCCTATGCTTCTTGCCGTGTGCCAGGTACTCAGACCCTTAAAACAGCTGAGTGAGCACAATCATGGAATCACAGACCCATAGAATGGCTTGAGTTGGAAGGGACCTCAGAGATCACCTAGTTCCAACCCCCCTGCCGTGGACAGGGCTGCCAGCCACTAGCTCACGTTAATGTTGACAGAAAATGTATATTAACTTATTTTCCCTTGTAACAGTAAATCAGCTCATACTCAAATTAACTTTCAAAAGATCTGACTGTTTCCAGAATAGAAATATGTACATGAAAACTGGAGTGAATGGTTCTTCAATATGTGTTTAGATAGCAGCCAGGTAGGTTTCCACATTAGACAGCAAGAGTTATAACCCTAGCAGAGCAATGGATAAGCTCATTCAACTCAACTAGAATATTTCAATAACTTCTCTTGCTCTTCGTGAAGAAAATGATGTTGAAGTCTCAAAAAATCTAGCAAAATTACAGTTGCATAATGAAGCTAAGCTCTTTATGGCTGGTAATAAGGAACAGGAATTTAGAGTTTAGTAAAATCACAGTGGCTCAGAAATGTTGTGACAGAAAGAGGGCAATGCAGATACAATAACAGAAGAACTCTCCATCCTATGACTTAATGTTTCCTGCGAGCAGATTGCAAGTTCTGGCACAATTTGCAGCAGAAAACATATCTATTTTTCAGTTTTCAATTATCAGAAAGATCAACGGTTCCTATTTTTATAGATTTTGCTGGGGGAATTTGACTAAGCTGTTCACAGGCTGGTGCCCAAGTGTTTTTATAAATCGTGCGCACATATGCATGTCCAGCCCTGGATGTCCTTTGCTCAGTAAGCAGCCTCCTCCAAATGCAATCTGATAAGATCTTCTCCAGCAAGAAGGACCAGCAGAATGTGGCTCACTGTGGTTCCATTGCCCATCCTGAGCTCATCATGAGCCCTGGGCCATGACCTCCTTCACCTTGACCATTGTATCTGTGACTCATGCTGAAGCCAAACCCTAAACTCAGACACTGACACAAGTGCTGAGATTTGCATGGTGATTCCGTCCCTTCTGGTTCCAAATGGGGCTGGAAGGCCTAGATGAAGAGAAAAATGTAAATGGAGCTTTCCTCATCAACAAGACATAGGCGAGTTTGAATCTGGAAAAGTCTGAAAAAAAAAAAATCCTGGGTTTTAGGTTTGCCTGTGCACAATGTTTGAAGACAATGGGGTGCTTGCTGAGTCATCTGCGTGCAGCAGCTCTGTCATATATGAGGGGGAAAATGAGAAGAAATGAAAACATCCTTCAAAGGTGGTATTTCTTCTTCATCAACACCACTGGCTACCTGATGCAAGAGAGGGCTGCATTCACAGAGAACAGTGAGAGCTGTGATACCAAACTTAGATGGGCTATGCTGAGTTTAACGGTGCAAGCGCAAAGGAAGCCATGTACTTGTATTGTTCTCTATTTTTTTTTTTTCATTAAGGATTCATTCTACTAATAAGCAAAACAGATGCACAGAAAAAGGTGTCCTGCAATGAATGCAGAAGGTTCTGTTATATATGACTTAGCAAAGCATTTGAAATACTCTTTGGCTTTACCTCTAGTATATTCTTGTCTCTGTAATATCAGCCAATTTTGTACTCACAAAACAAAGCCAGCTCTTCTGTAGTGCCTTATTTCCTTGGAATGTAAGAGACAGGCGGTGTGACTGAAGGTTTTCTATTTCTTACTTTTCTCTTAGCCTGTTCCTAAACAAACTATGGGTATAACAGCCTGGGTAATGCTTGGATTTGCATTGGATAGGATCGGTCCCCACTGCGTCTGCTGGGTGTGCAACCACTCTGTCCATCCCTGTCCTTTTTTTCTGCAAGCTTTACAGGAAGACACAGTAACTGCCTTATCCTCCCTCCAAACAGAGGGAACAATCAGTTACCATAAGCATAAAGAGCACAGATGGTTCAGTTCTTAACTTGAGAACTTTTATTTTTGATCTCATTTGGGCTAATGACAAAAAAGACAATTAACCTTTCATCACGAAAAACATTTCCCTAAATAGCTGCAGCACAGATAAAGTTCAGGATGAGTAGGAAGAGGAAATCTGCTTCACCTCTTTCATCCCAAAAAGCACGTGTATTCCTGCTGGATGCCATTGCACTCAATGCCTGTGTGTTTTCGTATGCTGCAGCCTCTAGATGGACATAACTTTTGGGAATGTGCTATGTTTTTTTTTTTTTTTCAAGGCACAGAGCATTACGTGTCACCATGTCCTGGACTGAAATGCTGAAGTGCCACAATGCTGGCCGTCATTTCTCCTTGACTTCTCTTTGTCATTTCCTTTTGTGTGGGTTCCAACAGTATTTGCTGCTTCTCTGAAACAAGCTGCTTGTAGGAAATCTAAAACTTTGCTATAAATTCTGCTGAACATCAGGAGGTGTCGTTGCCCATGGCAGGGGGGTTGGAACTAGACAATCTTTAAGGTCCCTCCCAACCCAAACTGTTCTATGATCCTATGATTATATAACATTGGCAACAAACCAAGATGGGGTTGATGATGAAATCTCTGCAGTCTCTGCCCTGCTCCTCTCTCAGACTTCTTCCTTTTTCTCTGTTCCTTCTGGCTGATCCCTGGCTGGAGCCACTCTCAAGGATCACTTTTTGGGGTTAATTGTGCGCTCAGATCAGCTACCAGCTGATTGTTCAAAAAAGGCACCAGAAGTATGTAAGTGGGAAAAAATGGGAATGCCGTTATAAATACCAATGCCATCCAAATATGACAAAATATTTAGGAAATAGATTACTTGAGGGCAGAAGATGGCGCAGCCCTGCATTATGCAGATAACTGCTGCTTGCACTAAGCCCACCTCGAAGCATGTGAATTGGGAAAAAGTTTTATCTAATGGGGAAAAAAAAGCTGAAGCAATCAGTGCTGCAAAGTGCTGACTGGAAGAATAAACATTAAAGGCAGAAACCAGACCAGAAGGCAAAAGCAATCAGATTTGTAAAAGAGAGCAGATTCTGATTTTATCTTATGGAAATAAATGCAATAAAAGCTTTCTAACTGGAGTTGTATAGAGTTGCAAATTTTTTTATGCAATAGGAGAAAAATTGATGCCAGTGGTTGTTTTAATATTTTATGGAAATGCTTCAGCAAATAAATTGAAGTGTTTTTTTATTCGCAAACAGAAGGTAAATGGGAGAAGTGAAGCTTTCTTTCCAAATATATTTTTTTCTATTAGACGACTTCGCGCTACAGTTGCGTGCTTTTTGCGGATCGTTTTTTCAGATTTAAGCATCAGAAGCCATGCTTGTCTCTGACAGTCTAGGGCTGGAAGTGGTCCAGGCCAGAAATGCCTCTCTCCATTTTACCACGGTGCTGGGCTCCGTAGCCACCCAAACCCTTCCCAGCAGCCCCTGAGAGGAGCCATACCCATGGTGGGCCATCAGTCTGGCTAACGGCCAGATCCTGTCCCGATGTCACTAATGTAAAGCCCATGGAATCATAAATGTGATGGCGAAACAGCAGCACGTGCAGACATATACAGCTTTTCCTTTGAAAAGTGAGGGAGCCAGCACGATGCATTAAAGCAGTCATTTCCTCTTATCTGATAGGGGAGGGGGAAATTAACCCAACTAAAAATAGTCAGGGCATTTTGCCCTATGGTCTCTCTTCATCCTATGGATCAATATGTCCTGAGCTTGCATGCCAAACATAAATAGCTTTCATGGGCCAGATGACCTTGCTAAGGAATAGATGGCTCCTTAATCAACAGATCCGTGGTACAGTAGTGTGAGTAGGGTGGAGGCCAGCGTAGTTTATAAATAACTGAATTCAATTAAATTCAAACCAAGATAAATCAGAAAATACTCTCCTAAAACCCCAACTAAGACTTCATGGTGATGGAGAGCATGTTAGTGTCTCAGGAAAACCTTGGTGATAGTAGCAGCATTTTACCACAAATGAGCAGTTCTTCTATTCAACGATTATTTTTATTTATTTATTTATTTGTTTATTTATTTTTTACAAGGGAGACAGTAGAAATACCCCTTTTTTTCCTGATTTTCCTCTGGCCAATGGAAACATGAGGGGCAGGAGGGAGGCTCACGCAGCCTCATGTTTTTCTATAATGAAACTCCTTTGTTATTTTAATATGGAAGGAAGATTTACACGGTTTTTATCCTTGAAGTAAGTAATACTTGAGGACATCTCTTTCTTTTTGGAAAGTTGCAGTTCTTTCATCAGTAAAGTACTGGGCACAATGTGCCAGATGAGTCATCAGAGGAATATTTAGCCTTACCTGCGTGATTTTGTACTTTGATCGTTTGATCATACGCTAGGAGAATTGTATTTATTTTTTAATGCTAAAAGGAAGAGAGTTATTTAGTTTGGGATTTTGTTTCTAAAATGCACACTGCACCCTAAATTAATAGTAAGAATAACCATTATTTTATTCGTATTTTTTTTTTTTTTGGTCATTTTTCTTTTTATCTTGGAAAACTTTTCTTCAGTATTTTAATTCCAGAAGCTCATAAGAAATGTGAAGTTCTCTGTTTAAGCAACAATCACAGGGCAGACAGGACCAGCATGCTGTGCATGTGCACAGTGTGCAATGTGCATGTCCTGCAATAAAAAGGCTTTGTGCATTTTTCCTTCCTCTCTGCAATGTGGCACCACGTTAATGCAGCTAGCAGTGCTGTAAGTGAAAAAAGCAGTTGGAATGGAGAAGGCCTGAGTGTAATAAATACAAAAACTAAGCCAAAGTAATTTCAGACTTTCAGTTCTAAATTATATCTTGATTTTAACAAGACTACTTTGTGAGAAAATATAACTGATTGAAAGAGGATCACTCATTCAGACTGCACCAAAGTATTCCACAGAAATGGTCCACAAGACCGCAGTTCCTTTGATGCTCCAATATCTGGCCCTTCTCTGAATCTTTACTATGATTTCTGTGCTGCTGGCGAGTCCCTGACTCTTTGTGATTCACAGTGCATGAGTCAGGCTGCCTGGGGAAACAGGGACTGGTAATTAACCCAGGACATTAGGACAGCCAAACTCAGTCCAGCCTGATGGGTCTTCTGTCATGCTTGATTTATTTGATTTCCACCTTGATTAATATCAACTTTTATTAAAACTTCAATTTACAATTTTCATGTCATTTTTAAGTAAAGTTCAAGTAAAAGAGGTAAGGAATTAGAATTAGGTAAAATCCTTCCTGTCCCGAGTTGATTTCTGTCAACAGGAGAGTCTCAAAGCTGAAGAAACATCTATGGAAGTAGAAAATGCAAATTGCTCAACAAGCAGCAAGTCCTGCCACAAGCTGAGTGCTAATTTATTTAAAGCTCGTGATACTGTAATGAATTCAGGGTTTGCTTGGCTTTGAGGTGGAAATGGTGCATATATCAGTGAGCAGTAGGATGTAACACTCATCCGGTTACCCTAGCCGCGCTGCCAGGGAGAAAGCCCGGGATAAAGCCCATGCTGCTTCCCCCTTCACTCTTTGAAGGCAGCAGCACAGCTTCTCTGAGGTAGAATCAAATCTTTGTAATACTGTGAGGAAGTCCATTCTGTAGGTGACACAGCAGCCCTTCGATGCCGGGCGTATCATCTCTTTTCATTCAGGTGAATCACAAGTTCGGATGAGGACAGGCTGAGCCATTTAAATTTTATAGTGATATAAATTATTGATAGAAATCACTTCTGGAATGGGGTGAAGTACAATTGCCATGTTTAAACTGAACATTCAAGTGACAGCTGATGGTGAAGTTCTGTGGGATGGTGATCACTAGTAATAGTCGCTAGTAATAATTTTATTTAATTTTCAGCTACGTCCAGAGACTTCAATTGAGCTCAGAGCCAGCGGGGAAGTCCCCACAAGCAGATAAAAAAAGACCTTCACAGCTTCTTAGAGCAGGGGATAAGAATTGTTATTATTCTATTTTAGAGATTTAGAGAGATCAAGCAATTTGGGAAATGGCTCCCGGGAAGTCTAAGGGAGAGCACTGCACTGCTGTTGGTAAGCGAAGAAATCCAGTCGGTACTTCACTCACTGCAGTTTAGCTACTGTGCTTTTTTAAGCTGTGCCTTTTGTGCCTTTGCTTCTTGGAAATATTTGGTGTTAGAGTTCAACTCATGAAAGCCTGCTGTTTAAATTCTTTCACGTTTTATTTCTCGTGGATGCAAAGTTCCATTTGTATGAGTGTATCCATAACCACTGTTCAAAGATAACTTCCTCTTATTTAACATCCCTGCATTATGGCTTTTGTTCTAGTGTTATCTTTGAGTTCCGTACATAAATTTTGAATTTGTCCACCCTCTGCTCATATAAGCAGAACGGAAAAATAATAAATTTAACATTAAATTATGCATAACACCGTAGTATGTTAACCACTTTCATCTTCATCAAGTAAAAGGGAGAAAGGCAATTTGGGTCTAAACAAGGGCAGCACTTTTACGTTGCGGAGGTCACTAGACCGCATTGTGCTCATTAGATACACAGCAGCCTCAGTTAGAAGCTGAATCCTCCCTAAGCACAAACAGTCCTCTAATGGTGAGGCTGTGAATATATCAGCTGATTTGTAACATGTAAAAGTTTCATGAGTTATGAGTTTTAAAGCTGATTTTGATTAATGAAATGCAGTCTGCTTATTCCTTCAGCAGTCAGCCTACAAGCATCTAAGCAAGTAATTAGTTTGCTTAGGTAAAGTATTAAATCTGCCATTTGTTTAAAAACAGTAGAAAGAACAACAGCTCAGACCTGCTCTGAAACGTAGGTACAGGAAGGAAAAGACGTTACTGGGGTGAGTGACCTAGTTAGCAAAATGCAGTACTTTATATAAAACAGTGCAAATATTTGTTCTAAGGCTTTATAATTCTAAACATCATGACAATTTAAATCTCATAAATGAACTTTTTAAACAGGGAGACAAAAATGAAACCTTTCTACCTTGCAGACTGGTTGCGTGGAATCAGGGGAGGTCATGAACCCCCTGTAGGTCAGTTTTGCAGTCATTAGAATGGTAGAGTTCTGAAAGTCCAAGGGTCTTTCCTTGTGTATTATTTTCATTTGCATCTGTGGCACAGATGCCTCAGTTTGTCTGGTTATTAGTGTTGCACACTATGGCATTTGCAAATTGGATTTCTAAGATGGTGCACTGGAGAAGACCCTTCCAACTTGAGCTTGCTGGAAGACGTTAACAGAAGTGTTATCCACATGGTAAGGTTGGTTTTGATGTTGATGATATTCTCAAGGGGAAAGCATTGAAATGGATTTGGTGAATTTTGTTTGTTCTGGTTTTACAAATCTTTGTTTTAGCTTTGCTATCCTATTAAAACAAAACCTCTTGTTACCAACTATGCTCAGTTACAACATAGTCCCTCACAAAGTTACAGGATACAGGCACAAGTTTGCAAACTGCAGGCAATTAATAACACTGCCTGAACTGAAGAACCGCTCTTGGGCCATGTTTTTACATGCCCTAATTAACAATAATAATAAAAAAATGTGAAGCAGAAGAGTAATGCCATATACTTTGTTTCTGTATCAATGTCTGTGAAATGTGGCAGCTAGAGGACACAAACCCTCTAAAAGGGCTGCAAGATGGCACAACATAGGGATAACAGAAGGGAGAGTGTCAGAGAGAGTCTTGAGAAGAGAAATGGAGACTTATCTCAGTCCCAAGTTTAGTTTTCTAAAGGAGTGTACTGGCTGGGTTCTTTGTTCGTAATTCATGACCACACCTTCTCAGCCAGAGCTTCTCATGAAGCCTGGTGTTACACGAGGCCAAACACGTGTCGCTGTCAATATGATCATTCATTATGCTGTAAAACAATTCAGAAAGACCGTATTTCATCTCATGTGTGTTTGGCCACTAAGGGTGAGTACTCATTCTCCTATTTCACTGAACTATCAGTCTTTGCAGAATTCTTTTGCAGTTGTATTTGACTGCTACTATTGAGAGGATAACTGTCCCAAGGCAAGTTCTGGAGTGATAGCAATATTTCCAAAAGCCTAACCAAAGTTGTGCCTTCCTGACCTTACAAGCTAAAGTCTTCTTTGGATACAACTTGTACAAATGTAAAAGCTCCGATTAGTCTGCTAAGTCCCTGCATCTGAGTGGCAGTCGCGCTGCTGCAAAGGGTAGGCTTCAGTCATGCATTAGTGCTGGAGACTTCCTCTGTCACGATACTTTTCTGATTCCATTTTGCATCATCTNTTTTTTTTTTTTTTTTTCTTTTCCTTTTTTAAGCATGTATTTCCTCTTTGTTAATGTTTCTTTTCTTTCAGATGTGTTCCAGATATATCTTTTTTTCTTCTAGCCTACCATTTCCCATTAATTCTCACAATAACATACTTTGATAGTTCTTTACTGGCAGTACCAAGATCACCCTGGCAGTACACCAGCTATTTCCCTGAGGAAACACATTAATTCTTCCTGGAAGAAAAAGAAGTAGGAAAAATATATATATATATATTTTGACCATATTTCTACAATAATCGGAATTACCCGCTTCAGTGCATGTGTAGGCAGTGCAGCAGGACAGTCACAGGGATACCTGTTTTCTCTTATTTCAGAATTTTTCCATTATTGCACATCTTGATCATTTCTTTGGGTGAGAAACTTTTGCAAAAAAATGTCGCACAAAATCCCTCTATTTCTCCAGTTGTGTGATCAGAAAGATCTGATGCATAGACACCATTTCATCCTGAAACTGTACTAATCCACATATTATTAATATCAGTGTTTCCTCAATCCTACTTAGGATGACTTTGGTAAAGATCCTTTGGCTGTTATTCAGCGTGTTTATCCTGCTAATATTTTCATGATTATCCCATTCTCTCTCTTTTGGATGAGAATTAGGATTTATTCTTCCACTGCTCTGGAACCTTCTCACCCTTTCAGATATCCCAGGGGGATCTTTCATAATTCAGTTACTGTTCCTCTGCAGCTCTAGCTGTGAAAGCTCAAGCAAAGCTGCTTAGCAAATAAGTGAGCTCACTTCAGAAAAAATTGCTAGATTCAGTAGGCTTTTATGTTTGACATATCAGTACCACATGTCGTTTTACTGGGGTCTCCAATTGCTTCACTTCCTTGTAGTGTCTGCATCAGCAAAAATGAGTTGTCAACCAAAATGTGACATAAGCCGCATATCTTGCCCTGTGCTTTCTATCGATATATTTGTGAAGTCTTTCAGCATGTTTCTTTATTTCCTGTGAGATGCTTTTAGCACTTATCCTGTTTAATACCCTTTGCGTATTCAGAACACAACAACCTTACATCAGAAAAGGTTTATAGCTAAGCCCAGTAAGTGAAATGTTGCCATCTTTCTGCAGTAGAGTGGCAAATCCTTGGAGCAGGACAATGCCGGGAAGCCATTAGTGAGGATGGAAGTGGGAAAACTTCTGCTCTTATTCCAAGCTTTCCACAGTGTTGTTACAAATCCTCTGGCAGTTGCCCCAACAGCCTACAATGTTTTGGCTCTTCTTATGGGTGAGCAGTGCAAACAATGCTGCCCATAGCAGTGATATCTTTCTATGCAGATGCAGAAGTAAAGGAATGCCAAGAGTATCTACGGAAACACAGAAAAATTAAGGTTCATGTAAAAACTGAATCCTAGCCATCATGCTTCAGTTGGTGGAGGGCCCATCACTGTAGAAGTGAAAAAGCACTGAAAGGCCATATGTTGCTGGTTCATCACTAAAATTGCTAAACACATTCATCATCAAGATACATTTATTTAAAAAAATGGACAAATGCTTTTTTGCTGTGACGCTGGTAGACCATTTACAAAAGTCAGAGTGGCTGTACATTCTGTTAATGTGTTACTGGAATAAAATCGTGCTGCACGTTTAGTGCTGGATTACGTGGAGAGCAGCCAGCATTTGTAGCATTGATTACAAGGTCTATGCCTAAGTAGCTCTCTTCCTGATTTATGAGCAATGCATTATCATTCATTGAGTGACAGAGTAAGCTACTAGATTTGTTAATTGGGCAGTAAACCACACTTTCATTCTCATATTACAGCATTTTTCATTAAAAAGAGACATATCTAGCATTTAATGAAATGTTTAAATAAATAAATGATTGCAGAAGCATTGAATGGAGAGCCTTTGCTTGTTTCAGCAGAAAGGAGTAGTGTATGGTGTATTTATTAATTAGTCTGGCAAAATGTAATTAAAGGGCTGTAAACTCTGTGAGGAAGTTAACCAGCCTTGTAATAAATACCAATTGATGGGTACAGTAGGTCAGCTAGTGTTCAGTAAAGAGGTGGCCTGTACAGAACCTCATTCTTAGCGTAGAGACAATATAAATAAGTTACCGTCTTGACAAATACAGCTGACCTTGCAGGTTTGAAGGCAGCAGATTGCAATGTTTTCACAAGTTCATGTAGTTTTTTTATCTCCTAGCAACTGTATGTCATTTACATATTTTACCACATCAAACATCTTAAAGAGATTCTCTGATGATTGTTGTCGGAAAAGAAAAAGTCATTACAGTGTAGTTCCTGGAAGACTGTTGTTTTTATGACTGTTCCCAGTGTCTTGATGGGAAGCTCTGAAGCTACATAAAGGATTTTCTCTAGGAATTTGATGTTGAAGGCACTTCTGAGTTATTTTGTGGTGTTTACAGAAACACTTGGGTCTAAGTTCAAGAACTGGCTCTGCTCATACTGGCATCAGTCTGAGCTGCATCAGTATAAAAGGAGCAGAACTTTCTTCATTAGGATTTTCCTTCATTAGTTTATCAGCAGAGATCTTCTCATTAATAATCTGATGGCTTGTGCAATAGCAGAGCCTTGGTCAGCACACAAGATGCTTTCCCAATACCCAGCCCGACCCTCCCAACAGCTCCGTGCTGTGCCCTCGGGCCCTGTCGCTGTCCCCAGGGAGCAGAGCTCAGCGCCTGCCCCTCCGCTGCCCTGGGAGGGAGCTGCAGGCCACCACGAGGCCTCCCCTCAGCCTTTGCTGCTCTGGGCCCAACAAACCAAGGGCTCTCAGCTGCTCCTCACACATCCTGCGCTCCGCACCCTTCCCCCCTATAGCCCTCCTTTGGGTGCTCTCTAATAGTTGTATGTCCTGATGTCTTGGCGCTCCAAACTGCACACAGTGCTCAAGGTGATAGATGGTGACATTTCAGAAGACCATAGAAAAAAGCCTGAAAATATGGGATCTATGTGCAGATTTGATCCAAAATACGTTAAGGAACTGAAAGTTTGTTGCTGTGTCATCCTTCCAGTCTTCTCTTCCCTGTAGTTGGGAAGCGGAAAACCTCCTTGAGCTTCTGTGGTGAAATACTAAGGGCAGGACAGGCCCTCTCCAACTGCAGCATATGGAAAATCATTTGAGCTCATTTGAGCCTCATCAGCTGAGCCTGCAAGATCACAAGCACTCTGCTCAGTTAGAGATAAATGTGACAAGAGCTGATCTCACTGGCTAAAGATCTCATTCAGCCACAAAGTGCAGTATTAGGGAATTTAACAGCAGGTCTGAAGTTTGCAGAAGTTTGAGAACGGAAGAGTAACAATGCTGATAGGAAAGCTGATCTCCAGCTGGCATTGCTTGCAGACAGCCAGGAGAACTCAGCTCTGAGTTCAGCTTCACACTTGAAATCTGTACTCTGTTTTTTTTTTCCTGCAGTTTGTAGAATCATAAAGCTGTTTAGGTAGGAAAAGACCTTCAAGATCATCCAGCCCAACCATCAACCATTCATGCTAGAAAGACTTGCGGACCGGAGGTAAATTACCCCAGGCCAGACCGCTGGCACAGCACAGCTAGGATCTCTGCCCTGTAAGTTAACAGTGAGCTTAGGGCATGAGTACCGTACCCATCTCGGCTGTTAGGAGTTTAGTTGTGGTTGCTGTAAATCACTGTTTGGTCCCATTTTCTGTCAGTGTCACTGATGGTGTGCTCATCTCTCTATCCCAGCAATTTTGTGTAATCAATTATAACACCCATTCAGAGCAGTGGCTTTCTTTGTGAGATTTGTGTGATGACACAGACTTCATGCAAGCTGTACAAAATTACCACTTATGGAACCAAACAATCTTTTCTAGGATGCCATAAAGTCTCGTTATTTACCCTAGAAAGAGAATGCCTAAACAGATCGGTTTCTTGTCAGATGCCATTGCTCAGGGATCTGAAAAATGTGGAGATGCCTGAGTTTAAATCATCCATATGCCTGAAACAGCATAAGAAATTAGTTTCTTGAGCTATTTTTATGTTTTTCTAGCTTACAGCTAAATCATGTATTATGGTGAATCATTAACTACTGACTTTTATAGCTAATCTGTATATAGCCCATTTTTAGCTCAGATGATATTTTTGAAATACAAATTTTTATAGACTACAAATATGCACCAGACAGTGCAATTATCTGGTTTCTGCATGTCTTCAGGTTCAGTCTTTCTCTGGAGAGAATACAGAGAGGCTGACCTTTATTTATAGCGTGCTTTGTACTGTTCTTTGATTCCTTCAACGACCTCACCTTCATGGGGAGTGATTTTCCCATCATTTGGGAGAGATGCACAATTCAATTCCTGATACACATAAAATCCCAGCCGATTTGCTGCACGGACCGAAATAGCCTACATCTGCAATACCAAGTGCTCTGCATTCACTCCCTGTCACCAGGGAGGGGACAAATCAGTTCAAACTGATTCCTGTCAGGATAAGAATGGAGGTACATTCCAATGGCTACATTTCAACTGAAAAGAAATCAGGCCTTTAGACTTGAATGTAGGCTCTCCTGTAATTTTTTTTTTTTTTTTTTTTTTTGGTGCGTAAACACGAATAATAAAATCTTTCTCTTGCCAGAGACAATGTAATGTTATGCTTTGGTTTATTCTGAACTGTTCGATTTGTAGTTCTCTCTAGTCCTGAAAACTCCTTCTGGAATTTAATAAGGCAGTGTATACCACCCCAATGAAAGTTTTCTGGAGGGAAATCAATAAAAAATAAAAATAAAACTGGGACTGTAAATAGACAAGTATGTGGGTTAAACTCCATCTGTGTAGAAACTGAAGCTGTGAAGAGCTGCAGGAGCCACCATTCGGGTACACGCTAGGTCCATGGGGCACGGGGTCTGCTTGTGCTGCCAACTGAAATTACCTGGAGAGGTGAAAGGTTGGAACTGGAGCCTCTTGATGAGAGCTGTTGTGCAGAGCACACTGAAATGATCAGTGAAATATAATTAGGAAAGGAGTGGTGGGGAGCCGGAGGGAGAAGACCCAGGTAGGTTGCACCTTCCCCCAAGTGTAAACCGCGTGTCCCCTCCTCCCATTGGTACCTTGCAAAGTATTGACATTTGGGAGCTTTAAAGAACCAGTTTTGGTCTGGCACACGTCGGACAGGTATCCAGATCCTGCTTAAATTTCCCATTTTAATCTACTTTACAGATAGAAAAGGATCAATAAAATATGCTGGAGAAACAGTTGTTTGTTGATCGCTCCCTACTCAAGAACCTCTCAGCATTAATCACAACTTAGTTTATTCTTCATTGTACGAAGAAATGCTTCACAATGTTTTATTTTTTAATAAAAATGAAAAGATCTTGTGGCAGTTCAGACAGGTGCACTTTAATATTGAATGACTTGATTTAGATTGACAAATCAAGGTGCTTTAGTTAAACTTCAGCTGTCTGAAATTAAATTACTTGTTTCGAATTTGCAAGGAAAAAATGGCATAAAATTGAATTCTGCTTAAACTTTATTTGCCTGGGAACTTTACAAGCAGAGCTTTCAGCTGAGTTTCTGGGGTTCACTGCAGGATTTGTTCAGGATAAGCCTAGGTCTCTATGTAGATTATACCTTTGTGTATACCATGGGCTCTTGCATGGTGGCCAGAGAGTCATAGAATGGCCTGGGTTGAAAAGGACCTTGAAGATCATCTGGCTTCAACCCCCCTGCTGTAGACAGGGTTGCCTACATCTAGATCAGGCTGCCCAGGGCCCCATCCAACCTGGCTTTGAATGCCTCCAGGGGTGGGGCATCCACAGCTTCTCTGGGCAAAACCATGGGATGGATGTGTTTGAAGTACAAAAACCCTATAAAACAAAGAAGGAGAAGATTTCAGCGGGGGCAGTGGCTGGACGAGCCCAGGTGCTGACCCACTGGTGCTGCAGGGAGGGAAATCTGGAGGTGGAGGATAAGGCAGGGTCACTCCGTCTCTCCCACTGCAGGCATGCAGCTGTAGGATGCTCAGGCATTGCTGGGCCAATTCAAAAAGTAACTGCACCCCCCCCCCAAAAAAAAAAGGGAAAAAAAATGCCACGTGCTGAAGTTCTGTGTTTTAATCCTGAAGAAGAAAGAATGGTCTGAGCTTAATTTAAAGATAAGCTTTGTCACAAGTGCTTGTTGTGCCAGTTGAGGGTGAGGCAGGCAATTCGTCCTCATCCCTGGATGCAGCAGGCAGGCTGGTGCTGTGCTACAATAGCCTGCAGGTAATGATATTTTAAGTGAGAGAATGCAACATTTTTGAATTTTTCACAGCTCTCCTTTTTGTTCTTCATGGCTAGGAAAACAATTAGACTTCTAATGTTCTCTGATGTGGATCTAGGATGGGCAGCATGCACCAAGTGCCTTTTCTCACGGGGAGGGGAAGGCATTTGGGGTTTATTTTAAAATAAACAGAAGATTTATTCACAGGGGTGCCTTTCCTGCAAACTGAAGGCATCCTTTTAACAAACACCATCCCGCTCCCCATCCCCTGCAGCCTCAGGGTATATGTCCGCAGGGGCGAGCACGGGGAGCGCATTCCCACTGCCTTGGACCCCTCACAAGTCTTCCTGTGTGTGCCTGTGCAGCCTTCTGCGGGTACTGAAGTCTCGTTTTGTGCTCCTGTGAATTTAAATCCAGGTCACAGAGATGTTAAATAGCAAATGACACATTTACTGTGCCACCCAGCTGCCTTCTGTAATGCAGCAGGAATGCTTTCTGAGCAGGGACAGTATGCCAATATTAACTTACATACAGGTTGTTTTGTTGTGGATGCTAATGTTAAAAAAAAAAAAAAAATAGGCAGGGGAGGATGCTGCTCACATTTAAATAGCTACTTATTCCCTTTGCACTGTCTCTCCCTGAAGTGTTACTCTCTCTTTCCTGAGTGAAGAATTCCTAAATCATTAGTTCCTCTCAGTTCAGACCTTTACATTTGTGTTTATTATACCAAAGAAATGATTCCATTTTCCAGGCCACCAGAAATGAAGATGATGCTGTCAATATGCTATTGTAACTCTCGTGTTTAGTTAAAAACCCAAATTACCTCTTTGGTTTATGATGCTGTCTGTAATATTCTCTATTTTGTAAAGGCACATATTTTATTTCTCAGGGAGGAAAGGGCCTTGTCAGAGGCTGCTGCATTATTTCAGCCTTACGAGCAAATAATGAAGTTGGACACCTGCATTCTGTACAAAAAGGCTTTTATCAGGCAGATGGAGAATGTGTTCCAGTGCATCAAAAAGGCTCATCACAAGATAGAAAAGATGCGAATGTTGGGGTATTCGCTGCGCAGATGTCCTTTTTGTAATAGTATCACAAAACACATACCCAAACAGCAGCTAAATTGACTTTTGACCAATAGGTGGAGACAAAAAAAGTGTTTTTCTTCATTACCCTTTCCTGTTCGTTCCTATTAAGCAGGTCAATTTACCTGCAGTTCCCTGTCTGGCAGCAAGTCTGTTCAAGGCAGGTGGGTTCCTCTCTTTTCTTTTTTTCTCCCAATGAATATTATCAGATGAGGGGTTTAGCTCTGCTGAGCACTGCCCTCAGACCAAGATTTGTCTTCTCTGAGTTTATATCTTAAAAAAATAATTCTGTGGAACAGCTCTTCAGGTTCAGGATTTCAGGTTTGCTCCAGGTATTTTAGCCTCAGCCAGACACTTGCTGCACTTCAAGCATGGCAGATGCCATCTTGCTGACATTAGGAAATGTTCCTCAAACCGTAGGACCCAAAGCACGGGGGGTGTCAGTCCCTGAGACCTGGAGCTACACTTTGAAGAAGTGCTGGCTCTGTCCTGAGCTTACAGCATTTATTTCCAAAGCTCGTTTTCCTGTGCACTGCATTTCACTGAATTAGGGAAATGTGGACAATAATTAGGCTTGGCTTCAGGTTTTTCCTCTGCTCATTTGCAGTGTTTGCAATTTAATAGCAAATCACCCCTATGGGTTCTTGTGTTGCAGCTTACCCTGAATCTCCCCACCTTCTAGTACTGATCTCTCTGAGTCAGAAATTCCTTCTTTCACACCACTGGTGCACAGGTTAACCTGTTTCTTCTTTCTTATGTATTCTAGCTGCTGCATTTATAAACACGCATTTACTCCCAAGGCCTTGTTGAGCTCTGACACTGTTGTCTTATAAATCTAATGTAGATAAATGTGTTCTAAGAAAAAACAGAACGACTAAACAAACCCCAGTGGTGTTCTGCCATCTGTTGATTATGTTTTGATATGCCATAGTGAACAAAATAAGCATTTCTGATCTGTGAATCCAAATATAATTTCAGTCTAGATCTGATTTCCTTAAAGCACAAACTACTATGTTTAATTTATAAATGGCTTCTTTTGTATTCTGCTCGTGTCTGGTGAATATAATTAACATTTTCTTGCAAAAAAACCCTGTACCGATAAATATTGAGGCTGTGACACACATTATTAATTAAAAAATGATGGAGGTTGCAGTTTAACAAATATATAAGCGGCTTTCCAAAAATGTTTAATTGATGTTCTCATCCCCTCTCTAACAAGTATGAAAACATATTTATTTTATATTTATTAGTAAGGTGAAGTGAGAATACTGTGGTGGTATTTAAATATCAAAGCATGATCAGATTAAGGAGAGCTGAACACCCTTCCACATGTATGAAGCTCATTTGTGTCCTGAAGGAGGTGTGTAAGGAGCTCGCACTAACATGCAACTTTTGTCTGAGGACTTAGGCAGGCTGACACCTACGACCTTTCACTATTATTTACGTCTCTGCAAAAAATACTCCATTGCCCTTGAGATAATGTTTGTGTTTGGTGCTGTTGGAAATTTTCTTTAAGCTGAATGTTGATCAGGCAGAATTTTTTTGGAGTGTTGAATCTTTCAAATGACAGTTTTGTGTAATCGCAGCAGGTTGCTGCGACCCAGGTGCAAGACCTTGCGTTTCGTTTTGTTGACACTCATGAATTTCAGTGTGATCTTCTATCTGTACAGAGGCTGGAAAACAAACCAATTCATGGAAGTAAATCTGTGAAAGTAACGTCAAAAATACTATATGCAAAGTGGGCCCTTGGACTCTACTTGTGACAAAACAGCTGTGACAGCGGTGGCAGTCAGTGGTCAGTCCTGCTCCTGTGTTCTACCTACTCTTGGTTTCTCCTTTTCTGAGGATTGCTGTCTTGCTCTTCTTCCTGCAGTCTGAAGTACCTGTAGGGATTCACTAGGTGGCTGATATGGAAAGTTTGCCTCTTACTGCTCGTCTTCTCATAATTAGACAAAACCATGAGGTTTAAGTACGGAGATCCAGTTCTGAAAACTGACATGCAAGCAACAAAACTCTTCATCTTTACAAAACATGCTTTCTTAAACACTGCGGTGGTTTTAATTACCCACTTACTATAGATCTTCCCAGGCTTTTCTGCTCTTAGGGCTGAATTTTCCTCTTTTCTCACTAGTGAGGAGTTTTTTACTGAGTAATTTTATCCTTGTTTTCTTGCCTAGGTGGCATATCCCTGAGTCTTTTATTTTCTGGCATGCACAAATAATGCTTTCCTTCATCTGGGGGAGCAGTTACTATGAAATATTCATAGGATAAAACACTTAAGAAGATGTTAAAGGACATATTGCATTTAGTCCTGGTCCAAACCTTTCTACTAATTCATTTATAATCCCATAAAGGTGAAATTCTTCTAGGATTTAACACAACTGTGACTCAGAAATAACATCATTACCTTCCAAAATAGTTGGACTAACCATGCTGAGTATGAAGCGGCTCATAATTTAGCACTAAGTATCTAAGAATTTTATTTAGAAATACAGATGACTGAGAGAAAACGGGATAGACTGGGCTTGAAGAGAACAAAGTTTTGTCTCTTTTTCCACTGCGCCTTGCACCCAGTTTTCTGTGTTTCCTTGTGCCAAACAATATGGCCAAGAGCAATTCCAGATCAACTGGGGATTCAATTATGACAAGAAAATTAATTTTTACTGGGACTTCGGGTTTATTTGAACCCACTAAAGAAAGGGCAGCACTATAATTCACTTTGATTTAAGAAAAAAAAATAGCCTGGAATTATGCAATTACACCAAAAGCGACATTATGATTTATCGTGTCAAACCTTTCCGTCTTCTTACAGCACCACAAAGGTCAGTGACAAAACAAGGCTGCTGCATTAGACGGACACAGAAACAGGTAGTGTGCAAAACACCAGGAATGTCATTTTTAAATTTCAGTGTCCCTGCTTTCATGGCAGTGGGCCAGACCATAGCAATTCACCAGGTTTTTAACAACTTGCATGCAATGCTTGCTTCAAAGGAGGTGCATCGAACTCCCTGGAGGGCTGGGCTCAGGGCTAGAAGTTTAGTTAGGGGGATGTGAGAAAAGTGATTGGCAAACTTTTTTATGAAATCACTTGCTCTGATGGGATTCACAATACTCAGTCTTTTTGTGCAGTCCTATGGCAAAAGGCAGGAAGAGGTTGCTTAGAAAAAATTGCTGTGGCACGTGTTGGCATTGTCTCATTTTGTCATGGTAATTTCTTCTCATTCTTCAAGCTTGTCATGGAATTAGAAAGCAGAAAGTATGCCAGGCTCCTGAGCTGATAATGTCAGTAAATCAGTATAATTTATAAATTAAGAATATAAATAGCAGTGGAAATAAATAGCAAACATCCAAAAGTCTGAGATATTTGTGTGTGCAGTGTAGAATATTGAGTTGCTTCTTAATTGCATTGCTCTGTTGTCCTTAAGACTACTATTAGTAGAATTTTAATAGAGTATTAGTGACACTTTATAAAGACTTAGAGAAGATTTCTGAACATCAAATGCATAACTCACTGTGATTACTTTTGTCCACCCCGCCTGGTAAATATGAGTATCGTTAATCTGAAGCTGCTGCCTGTGGGTTGGGAGCAGTTCATTTGTCATGCTGTTTTTTTTTTTTTTCTAATCTTCCCAAGTGCTTTATAAAGTGGCAGCTTCAACTGTTGTACAATGGAGTGCAGCAAGCACGTGTGCAGAAGATCACCAAGGTTAATCGTGGTCCTTAGCTGGCTGCGGGGATCTTTGATGTGGCTGGCAATATTCAACCAAGTTTACAAATGCCGTTGTTCCTGCAGGTTGGGTTCAGAAGGCACAGTGCAGAAAGACTGAAACTAGTCAATTAAACCAATTGTTCTGTAGAAACAAGCCAAGTGCTAGAAAATCCTGTTTCAACAAGAAAACACTCCAGCTTTGTCCTTCTGGTGTTATGATGTTATGAAGAGCCCTCAACGGGCCTATAAATTTGTGTTACGTGAATGTTTATCTCATGACCTCTATGTATGTGGAGTATTATTTGGAAGATTTTCCATGCTCTTTACTTGCACATTTGTGGCTTCACCTCTCCTAGTCTCTTCTTACATGAGGTTGCCATTTCATACAGATTTAGGTGATCCAGATAAATTAAAACAAGCATCTCTGCAGACAGTGTTATTTCAGTTTATATGACATATTCCACTTTACTGCAGATTGCCTGTGGTGCAGAAATCCGTTACTCATGGTAACGAGTTCCTGTGTCCAAGACTTTAATCTTTGTTTTAATTGATTTAAACCACAGTACAATTGGTTTATGAGGTTTACAAAGTCTTTTCACTAGTTTAGCTAGATTAATTTAAAATCATGCTAAGTCACATAACAACTTAGGGTAGATAAGCCCTTATTCTTTTCCTATCTTTCTTGTTCACATGTCCCTTGTTCTTATAATCTCTTATGACTATATATATTGCATGACACATTTTGGTATAATGTGTCTTGTTTAACAACAAGAACTTTTGAGCTCTTTCCCCAGCAACTGCAGGAGATGGCCAGGTTTTTAAAGAAGATATTTGCAGCTCACTGAAATATAAATTGTGCATATTATAGTACCTAAATATCACGGAAACTAACCACCTGCCCAGTCAGCCAAACGGCTAGGAAACGTCTCTGTCTTTGACATTCAAAATGCAGGCCACTAAATTTTGTTTTTATTATAGTAGCTGAGTGCAACTCAATTGACTTCAGTAATACCACACTGGGGAACAAAAATGGATTTGCTGTTAACAGTGTTGTTGCCCAACTCTGCAATCTGTGTGTGGAAACTTGATGTACAAAGTTTGTATTTCTGGGGATATCTGTACACATTTTTTGTCAAGTCAATGCATGTGTGATGGGAAGAATATGTCTGTGACACAGATGATTATTGAATCTCTGATACAGTGACAATAAGCTGATGGATATGAACTCACTGTGAATTGAGCCCAGCTGAGTTTTAGTTAAGCTTTAGAAGGAGGTAATTCTGGAACAGATCCTACCCTGGGGAAGTTGTGGATAGTGATATCAGCACTGGATAGGGCTGATCACATTGCCCTTTGCTCAGAAAAGAGGCTTCCATTTTGCCAAGGATGGCGTCTGTCTCAGCATTGCACATGGTGTGTGCAGTGGTCCAATCTGGGGTGCCCTCAGGCTGGGTTCAGGGGGTACCCAGGAAATGCTCCATGGGTTTGAGATAGGTACTGTATAGCATGTAAGAACTGGGGAGTGGAATTAGGCAATAGCATGGGTTACTTAGGGAAAGTGTGTGAAAATTATCATGGGAGGCCAAATGGGTAAGATCAGTAATCCCGTGTTACATTACTTGTATGGTGGTAGAGGGGACTGGGATGGGTTAGCATCCTTGGATTAGTATCCTTGTATTTATGAGTTTCGAGAAACAGAGTGTGATGCCCCTAGCAAGCAAAAGAGGATACAGTGGTATTACCCAAACACTCCTCCTGAATTCAGACACTGTTGCTACGAATGATGATGTGCCAGAATGCCCTGCATGTGTCCACAGGTTAATACGGAGAAGGAAAAAAAAAGAGAATCTTTAATTCTGTGGAAAGAGGGGAGTCTTCCTGAAAAAAAAA
>VXAV01005796.1:216341-253954 GCA_013399715.1 Alectura lathami | reverse complement strand
GAAGGGAAGGGAAGGGAAGGGAAACTTTTCAGAATTTCCCAGGCACTGACTCAGCTCCAGACTCTGTTGGGGGGATTCAATATGAGGCTAGCTTAAACATCTGTATGTCCATGCAGCTAGCGTGTCTCATCTGCCATGCCAGTGGGGACTGGATTGATGAAGCCAATGACCCCTGGGGAGCGATCGGCTCTGCTCCCTTGCGTGTGGCTCTGCAAATTCCTCCTGTCAGCCAGCAGCAGTGGGGTTTTAGCCTGTATGCATGTTGGCGTGTTGGCATGGGCATTTAAACTTCTCGGGCTGGCTCTTTCTTGCCATGACCTCAGAGTCTTGGTCTTTTTGAATCTATAAACTGTTAACTCCAGCTTAATGAAATTGAGCTTGTGAAAGGTCCCACCTAAATAATGTAATAATATGTCTGTATGAAATGACTGCTATCTAACTAGAAGAAATAACAGAAGTGATTAAATTAAATTCAATATACACATTAGCCACTGAACTACATAGCCATAAAAGAAAGAAGAGTGGTCAAAAGAGTTGTCTCTTTTTGTACCACAGCTTTATAATGATATCTTTAGGGAAATGCTACAGCTCAGAATTTAATGATCTGCCATCGGGTACTTTTGTGAGGAAATTTTCTGGAAAGTAAAGAGTTGACAGTATCTTTTTCACAAAAAAACAAAACAAAACAAAACAAAACACGCATTGAATAGTCTGGCAATCATGTGTTGAGAGAAGCATTGATCTATGTATTTACATATCATATTAAGTTAATAATTCTATTTTTTTTTTTTCCCCCCTCAAGAATATCCACAGCAAGGTCACGATCTCACGATAGATGTTAGATAGAGCGTAAATTTAGGACAGTGTCAATCTGTCATTGCCCCACAGCAGATTTTTATTGTTTGAAAGAGCACAGCTGGTCAATTCAGTGACTCTGAATGTTTTCCATGAGGGATGGCTACAGCAACCAGCTCCTCCGCAACACTAAACTGCAGGGTACTGCAAAAAAAGGGAAACATTTGCAGTTTAGAAAACAGTGAAATGAAGTATTCATGCAGAATTAACAGATGCATGGAGTAAACAAATGGAAAAATTAATGAAGTAGGTTTCCAGTTGCCAAGCTGTAAATCAAAAGCAGATATCCTTTATAGCTGTAGCTGGTACATATATGCAGATGTTGCTATCAGTTTTGAGGTGAAAACTAAAAATCTGCAGGAAGACTAATTATTAAGCACACAGCATGAGTAACTTCCAACTTAAATACAATGTGATTTCCCAAATGCACAAGCAAAAGTCCAGATTGTGGCTGTCAAGTGTTTCTTAGACTTTGCAAAAAATGGCTGGCATAACTGTTGATCTCTAGGAGCAGATTAGACCCTCAAACAGATTTTGAGATGCAGGGAAAGATCAAGTACCCTTAAGAAGAAAAAGACAGACTTTAACACATCTGTGAGTGTGTTTATTTGACTGACTGAAACACTCAATAGAAGTTGACGAAGTCTCTTTAATTAAGTTATATGTGCTCTTAACCTAGTGAGACAGGGATTTGCCAGACAATATTGTCAGATTCCAGGTGAGGTGGTAGCAGTATCTACTCCTTGGTATTTACCATGTCTGTTTATAGCTTGCATTTGTCTCAACATAGACACTGAAAATAGGTAAATCTCATGAATTTTTCCTTACAGCCAACATCAAAATACTGCATGTGATTGCATATTTTTTTTAATGTGGAACCATGTTTAAAGTGATAGCTCCTACTGACCTCATCATGGACTTGGACCTCACAGAGGAGCACTTCTGTACTCCTGAGATTGGCAGGAGAATGCTTTATGCTTTCAGGCGGCCTGTGCTGCAGCACACAAACAGGACAGCCTATCATCACTGATGAGTTTTTGCAAAACACAAAATAACCAAAAAAGCTGGTTTAATTTCAGGCTCCATTAAACACTGTGTTTGCCAGTGGAAGACAACCAAATTGGTTGGAAATCTTGCCCTGAGACCTCTATGTTGGTATTAAAAGTCAGAAAGTGTAGATAGTAATAAATAAAAATCACATAATGTATCATCTGCAACATTTATCTTAAAATCACTTTGCATCTTTTAACTTTTTTCTTTTTTTTTTTTTTTTTTTTTTTTGCAGAAGTGTAAAGCAATTACCCTGGGAATACTGATTACAGAACTGTAGTACCAGCCTGGGGTTTCCAGTACCAGGCTGTTGAGATCAGTGTTTGAATGACTTGACGATAATCAGACCATATATATGTGCACAGAAACAACTGTAATTATACTTTCTTTCCTTTACATTTCTTTATCCTCTTTTTAAAATGCTGAAAAAGTATGTGTAGCACTATATGATTTAAACTCTAATTAGAGAAAGAAAATACTATAATTAGTAAAGAGTAGAGCTGATTTTAATCCAGCCTATTATTTTTACTACGATGATTAGTTTGAGTGGAAGATTTACTCCTCACTCTGCATACTGAAGTGCTTGTTTTCGTGCCGCTCTTTTCCCCCAGGAAGCTCTGTGTTGCAGTCTCATCAGATCCACTGCTGTT
This sequence comes from Alectura lathami, assembly GCA_013399715.1. NCBI lineage: Eukaryota > Metazoa > Chordata > Aves > Galliformes > Megapodiidae > Alectura > Alectura lathami. Next base: position 251,399 of record VXAV01005796.1, on the reverse strand, counting down.
GGCAATGCTGATATATTTTTCTTGCACCATACCACAGGTGCCAGGGGGTGATGGGCTGCTGCCCAGGAACTGAGCGCCAAGTTGTGCTAAGTAGATTGAATGCTATGTTATGCTTTATAGTTGTGTTTCAATGCTCGAGATTTTAAGGTCAGAGGAAATCACCAGAGTACCTGAAAATGGCATCCAGGAAAATGTGGGCTATGGAAAGTTGTCTGCTTGCTTTGCATCTGTGGGGGAGGCTCAGTAATTAGTATGAAAAATATCTCACTGACTGTAATGAGAAGTGGGTCAGGCCTCTGCTCCGATGTATCAGTGCAATTGATTCAGCAGCCAGAATGATTGATACAAAGGTGTTCGAACCCAGCCCTGCAGTTTGGGCTGGCAGTCATTAAGCGCACGTAGGGGCCCTCGCCTGTCATTTGTAGTGGTGCCAAGCCCGGGAATAGCTATCAAGCATTTGAACTGTACAGCTGTATTCTAAATTTTTAAATATTTTCCCTAGAGAGCTATTACCAGAGTTGCCAGCAGAATAAGATAGTGTGAAATATTGGAACTCTCCTCAGTTTGGGAAATAGAGACCCTGGAAAGGTGATAGCGACGCAGAATACCAAGTGCCATCCCCAAGAATGGGAGGGGGCTTGGGTGGGGAATGTTGCCACAGGTAAGGCAGGACAGACTTGAAGGAGAATGAAATTGATTCATTGAATGGATTTTAATCTATTTAAATTTAAAATTGATTTATTTGGTGTGCTTTTTGCTAGAAAAGATGGAATCAGGACCCCCAGCCACCCTTGGGGGCTGCACCAGCTGCCCACACACATGGTTGGTGTGCAGGAACCGCTGTGGTCTTCTGCATCTCAGCATGCTGGAGGGTGAATGTCAGCTCATTTAATCTTTGTTAGCGTGGTCCTCCCTCACTTCAGCCTCTGAAACAAAAGTTTTAAAGGTTGTCTTTAAAGAAATGTTTCCAAGATTTGCTCTAGGGGAGGTGCTGCTCTGCATCAGGTTTTTTTAACAAGTCACTCAGCACCCAGGTGATTTCAGCATCATCTCTGATGTCACTGCTGGAGCACTGAGTACTTGCTGAAGCCTGTGTTGTTTTGGTATAGATTGCTCTATAACTTTTGTTATAGATTGCTCTATAATTGGGGTGGAAAACAGCTGTGGGTGTGCTGGGCACTGTTTAAAGTGTGTGCACCAGGTGGTAGCAAGTCCTGGGCCTTGCTGTAGTTGGAGCTGAACCAATCCTTGTTTCTCACTGAAGTTTTGTATATACATGTATGCATATATATGTGCACATACATATTTGCATGCTGATGTGTATATATTTATATTTATACACACATGTATTTCAAGGTTACTGCGGAAAGAGATTCATACAGTATTTTATAAGGAGCTATTTAAAGTAAATGCTTCCATGTCCAAATTTAGCTTGAAGTAAGCATTCCGCAATACTTGGGGCTTAACTGGGGACCGGCGAGGTTCTCACTTCCTAGGGAGCGGAAGACGGCACACACTGCTCGGCTTCATCGTGAGGCTGAAGGAATGGAGCCACTCATTCAGGACAAGTAAGCAAATTCAGCTGGGCGATGAAAGGAAGCCTAGACAACGGCGCTCAAACACTCACTCCCATTTCCTCCCCCTCCTCCGGCACCCCCCAGATGTCTGGTTTCAGTTTTAAAACATAATAATGTTTCATTAAGGAGCCATGGCAACCCTTCACTAATTTGTGAAGAGTACATTGTGAGCTGCATTCCGTACTTATCAACATTTGAGCACTTTAGGTCTTGTTTCATCTCATTAGTGGATGTTTATGGGACCGGAGGGTTTCAGCACTCTCTGACTCATTAGTTAGGCTGTTGCGGTGCAGGTTATATACTGCAGGAAATCATCTCCCCAGCCTTTAAATACTCACACAACCTTCAGCACAAGTTCACTCAGAAATGCTTTCTCACATTAAACAGCCGGTTAGAAGGCAATGTGCAATTTTTTTTTTTTTTTCCCTAAGCACACTTATTATAACACCGTGTATATCAAAGTCACGCTGTGCTCAGTTGCAGGCGGCAGCACCACCAAAAAGATATAATTTCAAGGGATGGCTATTTAAATTGCTGGCTTTGGAAAATTCAGCCACAGGATGGCATTTAGAGAAAACAGCAAAGTGGAGGAGTGCATTGGAAGTTGCTTGGTGTTAACAACAGAAAGAGGAAGAATCATGTTCCCAGACTCATTTACCGGACTGAAGCCTTTTTTTCTTCAAATGCTGCAATTAACGTGGGTTCATGCATGATCTAATTTGTATGAAAATAAATGTTTTTTTTTCTCTACTAAATACATTAACCAGTGCACTATTTAGTAAACTGACAGAAGCATCTGTTGGAGGAAGGCAAATAAAATACTTATGTAGGAGGAGGTAGTTTGTCCAGTTTACCAGCAAGTGGTTTCACGTACTGTAGAAAAATTCCCTGGGTGCATAATTTAATAGGAAATAGTCCACCAGCCTGCTTTTTTTTTTTTGTTTTTTTTTGTTCTAGTATTGCGTTTTTTCCTCATTACAGTGTACAGTTTTCTCTGAAATACCCTAACAAATAGGAAAAACAAATACAAGTGTGAGTTAAGAGTGTGATGTAAATGGTGAAGCAGGAAATGGCATCTGAAATTTGTTTACAATATACTGCAAGTCAAAGCATAGGAAGCTGCTTTATTAATAAGCAGTTGATAGTCATGTTAATTAGGAAATCACAGAAAAAAATGTGCCGCTTGTGCGATAATTGCCTTATTAGCACTGCATAGACTGTATCCATTTTTTCAAGGATTAACGTAAAAGTCACATTCGCATGTTGTGGTTTTGCAAAGCAGGGATACATTGCATTACAGGTGGAGCTCTGGTACTGTAATCAAGAGATTACTGGTCAAGTCCTTAAAAATCTCTGTCAAAATGGAAATGTGTTGAAGATCAGTATCAGATCTTATCTGAATAAATATTCCTGAATTTTACAGTTACTACCTGGCAAACTCTGCTTATGGAAGGAAAACTTTACAAACTGAACATCTCTAGTGTCACGTCTCAAATATGACAATACATCATTGCATGATTTTGCTGTTAGTTTTGGTGGGAAGTGAAAAACGGAGTGGTCACATGGACTGAGGGGACTTGCATTTGAAAAAACAAATTGAAAACCAAAAACATTATTTTATTTCAAAAGGCTGTAGAGATGATGTGGAAAAGAGGTGATGGTTTAAGAGGGGTTTGGACAATGTCTTGTCTTTGCGTTGCTGCCATGGTTTTCCACAGATTGTGCTGTAGTGTTTTCTTCCAGAAGAAGACATTTTTGTCACTGTCTTCATGGTCTGACACAAGTCTTGTTGATCACACTAGAACCTAGGGATGGTGATTTTCTCCACGATGCTCAGGGACGAGAGTCTGGAGCTGCTGCTTTTAGGGTCTGTTCTGAGGACTGTTCTTTGGCCAATGCCTTGTGCGAGCGAAGTGTGTAGGCCTGGGCTACAGCGACTGAGTTTTGATCTTTGTGGTGATAAATTGTGTCACCTGATGACTCGAGAGAGTTCTCTGTTTCCTGTGCTGGCTTCCTCCACTCCCCAAAATCCTGCTGGCTTCCCCAGTGACTCTTCCTGTGGTGCTTTTCCTGATGTGTCCCTGTCTGTGTCCTGCACAATGGAAGTCGGCTCTGCAGTGCTCTCCAGGGCCCAAGATGCAATATGAGATGCCGCAGTCAGATACTGGTGGATCATAGCAGGAATGGGCAGGATGTCATCCTGGGAGGACAAGGCTTCAGGTGGGAAAAGCCAGTGGGCCACGCTGGTAGTCAGCATCATCTCATCTCTGCAGAGAATCCCACTAGGTTCATAATTCCCACAAAAAGACTAATTAAAAATATCTTTGCTTGTGGGTAAATTTGCCACAAATTTCTCCAGTAAAGCATTACTTTTCATCCAAAATCAAATTTCAACATAGTTTTGCAAATTCCACTTTCTTAAGAAGCATTTGTCCTTGGACATGATCCATCCAGTGTAGCATCCTGGCTGTGGCCTCAAATTTGATTAAGTAAATTACTTTTGTCACCTTTGATCTAGAGTGATACATCTGGACCACAGCTCAGCAGACACCAAAACGTTTCCTTAAAATCACAGACATCTAGAATGTAGAGCTGCACTGCCATAGTCCAAGTTCTTTGGTGGAGTGGAAAATGCGGGAGTTGTGGTCGGGGTTGGATTTAGCCCAACGATTCAGTGAAATTCTGGAGTCACAGAGATTTCAGACCGAAGTGGCTCGGCACAGGAGCTGCTCTCTTGCCGTGCACTCAGAAACACAGCCTCTGCACTTTCCAGTTGCTTTATGACTACCACGTTATTGCTGAGCAAGGGGAACTGGCATAGATCTCATTTCCTGTTGTTATCAATAACAGTGACAGTTCATAACTTCCCATCGAGATAGATAATATTTTTGCTCATTTTTTACATTTATATAAATGAAGAAAAAAGGACTGGCAAGAATCACACGGCAGTCAAGAGCATCCTGACGGCCACCATGTGGTCATCTATGTAGTGATCACAGTAGTAAAAATTAAGTGAACATTCCAGTTTAAATCTTCCTTTAATTTTGGTCCACCTCACCTAAATGGCATAAAAATACTTCTCCCAGGTATGAGACAGTTGGCACTTTTTATAAAGACATGAGGAAGACCATAATTGTTCCAGTCAAATATGACATTTGTCATATCCTGCTTAGTGAACTCCATCTCTTTACTGGTTCACAGTGCTGTTTGGGATGTCCTTGCTGTCTGACACACTGATTTGTGTGTGTAAGAAGCAGAAATACCTAACATTTACTGAAGCTTCCCAGCAAGCAGTTTAATAACCTGCTTTCCTACCACCTTAAAATAAGTTTCCTTGGCTCTCCACTGACACCATCTACCTTTGTCTTGTATGGTATGTTGTGATGTGCTCAGGGCTGTGGACCACAGGCCAGAGGTCCTTCAGGGCCCCAGGATCAAGGTGTCTTCAGCTGCAGCCCTTAGGGCTGGGGGGGGTTTGGGGTGACTGCGTTTTGGCCTCATCTTGCCACTATCCAGCCCCAGGAACTGGGGAGTGCTCCCAGGTTTCTGCATCTAATCGAAAGCCTTGGGGATTACATTTACTTGCTTCAGCATCAGCTCCCATAGTCATCTCCTTTATGGAGAATATTGTTTATACAAGTTACTGCCTCTCAAAAAAACCAGCAACACAAAACTGATATATAAATGTTGTGATTTTGATTAAGTAATATAACTGACACATCTGCTGTTTAATATCCTATTTCACACTGACCAAAATCCTCAGACTCATCATGTACTTACTTTTTATCTGAAGCAATAGCAAAATAAATTATTTTCTGTTTCAAAGATTTACAAAGCAGATATTAGCTTTAGATATTATTTTAAAATACATGTACTTTGTTCTCTCGTGTAAAGAAATCATAGTCTTCTCAGTTCTCTTTGACTGCAGTTCTGCTGAATATTTTTTCTTTTGTTCTGATAGCGTTTTTTTCTCCGGATGTTTGATTTGGGGATGTGATTTGACTTCTGTCACCGTCTAGGGCACTAGTACAAGTCATGCTGTGCAATGCACATTTTACATGGTATTCTGCTTTCACAGAAAGCTAATGAACGTGAGCATTTGGGATTCATTGGAAATGGTCTACTTAATGTGATGCTTCTGTAGCAGATACAGTACTTTCCAAAAGTTACTGCTTCTCCAGTCCTTGCAGCTATTCCCATCATATACGCTGGGGACCACTGACAAGGACGTGCAGTACGCTAGATTTTTTGGTGCCAAAATGGCTCTGGTCAATCTTCATTTTTATTTGTTGTTTGCACTGATATTCAGCAAAAAGAAGCTCCAAATTCCGACTTGTGGCAGTGTCTTCATTAAGACATGAATGAGGAATTCAGAGAACGTCTTTGCTTGGGACGCTTCTGAATAGAGATTTCTGACTGTTTCCATACTAGCATGAGCCTAACTTGATCTTTCTGAAGCCTACGGCGTTTTTCTTATTAAATGCAATGGCTCAGCATTGGCTGGTAATAAAGGAAGAGGGCAATTGTCCTTAATACTAAACCTTTCAGCCCAGATGATTGTAAAAGTGGTGTTAGTGTTATTAAGGAGAACCAGGCCAAGACTATTTAACTGCTTAATCTTAGAAATGTGATAGCACAGATTGCATTGCGAGTGCCCTGGGTGCAAGATCAGCAAAATGCTCTTTTTTTTTTTTTTTTTTTTTTTTTTTTTTTAAATATATGTATCAAATTCTCTTGCCTGTCCACTGAAAACACTGGATTTGGCCCGCAAGAGGAGCAAGAATGAGGAGAGCCCTACCATTACGCCGTGCAGGGAGACTCCCCCATTCTCAAGCATCTCAAGAGGAATGTGAGGTCATAGGTGTAGCTCAGTAGTTTTACAGCTACTGTGCCTTCCAAAGGGAGCAGACCCCAGCCATCCCTCTGCCAAGCTGAACCCATCATTTGTGGAAGTAGCTCAGTTTTAGGTCAGTACCTTGTTTCACCCGGTCCCAATTTCCATCCACTTTAGATACCAAAGCTGTGTGCTCCCAGCTGCCTAACGAATGCTTCGTTCTTTAATGTATCAGTCTTGATAATTCCTCTGTGAAGTTAGGAAAAGCACAGCGATTTTAATTGTGGCATTAAAAGGCACCTAGATCCTTGCTCTGAAATGCAAAGGTACCTATGAGATTTCTAAAAAATCTCGTATTGGGAAATCTGACAGGGAACTGAATCGGCATCCTTTTCATTACAGACTGTTGCTGTAATGATTCAAGCATCGTTGCCTCATAGGGGACAGCATATTTACCGTGCAATCCATCAGGGAGACAAATGCTCCTGGAAGATATGCCAAAATCCCACTTTTTTGACGTGTGAATGTTCACAGTCACCTGTATAAATAGCAGCGGGCTGCTAGAGAAAACTGTATTGATGTTTTTGCCTTTGCTTCTGGGATTTAGTTTATTTGGCTTTCATGATCAGTGAGAATTTTTTAGAACTCCTTCCACAGAACAATGCCTGTAAAGAGCAGGGGGGCAATGGGTGAGCGCGGCGTCCCTTGGGGGCAAGTCGTTAGTTGCATCTGATGTCTGCCTGCAAGTGTGGGCTTCATTTTAAAACCTCCAGCCTCTGCAACAGGTTTTACTTCCAGACCCATACTTTGAGAAGGAAGAGGGGCAGGGACTGGAGAAGAGTTCTCTTCTTGTTGCCCAGCACAGTGCTGCACCAAAGCAGCAAGAGATGTCGATAGTTTTCCAGGAGATAATTCAATGGCAACCTTCTCCTGAGCACTGCAGTGTGGGAGCCTTTGAAAGAAAGAGGTTAAGAGACAAATAAGTAGTACTGGAGTAGTATTATTACAGCTATTTTTCTTTACTTCTAATACATGTCATCCTCTTTTATTAGGAGCTGACTGTTGAACCGGGAAAACCGATGCACCAGTATAAAAATGATACATAGGAGAGGAAGTATCGTTGATAAGTGATCTGAATGGTACTGACCTTTCAACAAAATTGAATAAAAACATAGATGCTTTGAAACTTTCCAAAGCAGAGGATCACTTGCATCCTCTCACTGTGCAGAGGGAGCACAGGTAGTGGCACGAGAGAACAAAGCTGCAGCGATCCCCACTTTAACCTCCAACTCTTAGACCAGGCGTTGGTTATGGCTAAAATCACGGCTCTCAGGAGCTGAAAGGAGAGCTGACAATACTGGAGATGTCAGATTTGAGTGAATGCTTCCCAATTCCCACTTGTACCACTGGTACGCTCTCAACACACTATTCAAATATCAATTAATTAATGTTTGCTATTGTGTGTGATTTAACTATATATTCAGGGCTTCTTTGTTCACTTAGCAGCAATAAGATGTCACTGCAAGATCTACTGAGACACTGAGGGGGAAAGTCAATTTTTAAATGCAGCCTTGTGAGCTTTCAGTGATTTCCTATAAATTTGGATTGGCGCCCTCCCAAATTCACACTCTCATCTTTCCTGGTTCTCCATGCCCATAGGCACCTATCCTTTCTGTTTCACATATGAGATCGCAGTGTTTGTCTTAAACATTAATTTTTCATAGGTTAGATTTTGCAAATCCATTGTTTTATCTAGCATTCTATTTATATGCATTTGATGTGAGACTCGCCTATTTTCCTCTTCATCTCCATAAACAAGGCTTGTGCATCCTGCTCTGCAGAGGCTCTCAGCCTTGGAAAATGACTTCCAGGAGTCTGAACAGGGAGTTTTTGGCTGAGATATCATTTTATGAGCTTCTGCTTCGCTGCAATGAAGGAAGTCTGGGGAAAAGGCATTAGCCAGCTAATAGCAGCTCCCTAAATCTCAGTTCTGTGGTACCATAGGAAAGAACTCTGTTTAGACGCAAATGTACATCAGTGAGCGCATCATAGGCCAGCTGAATATGGCTTGAATAGAGGTTATAGTCATATGCATCCCATTATATAATGTCCCCTAAAAGTGTCTCTAACAGTGAAAGAAAATGTAGGTAATGGGGCTGAGGCTGAGTACAAGAAAGCTTCTTAAGCTTTTTTTTTTTTTTTTTTTTTTAATGGGGATTTTGTGTAAGCAATGTGTACCCTACAAACATATGCGTCTGAATACACTTACCTAAGGTTTCCATTAAGGAATATAGCTAGTGACAGTGGTCAAATAAGACCCTTTAAACCCTCCAGACAAGGAAAATTGATGGCACCGGGATACCTGCACGTCCATTTGCAGAAGGCTCAGAGGAACCCGTGTCTGGCTGAGCACTGCTGTGGAGCTCCCTGAGGTGTGAGAGATGGAGAGAACTGATGTATGCAGGAAACTGCATTCCTCAAGAGACATATAGAAAATGAAACAAAACAAAATAATAACCAGGGAGCTCTAAATCATCCAAATGCAAATTTTCTTCTTCTCATGCTCAAGAGCATTGGAGAATATGGGAGTTGATTTCTGGAGAGCATTCAGTGCAGTGCACTGCCGGCTCTCCAGCGAGGTTGGAGCTGCCTTATTGCCCCTTGCTGTCTTCATCATTTCTTTGCATGCATTATCCAGACAAATACTGAGAAAGTGGGAGCAAGGAAAGAAGAAAATAGCCCCAATGTCACTTCTGAAGTCGGCTATGCTATGGGCTCTGTGCTATGCTGATAAAAAAATCAACCAACTGAAGCGTTAAAAGATGGATTTTCTTCTAAATGAATTAGGTTGGATTTAGCTTGGTGTTCCACATCACAGACCTGCCAGTCTTTCTTCTCGGAACCTGGAAGCTGTCGGTCACGTGGAAGTGGAGGCAATATGGGTGTAAGGCGGTAGAAATCTTTCCTTCTGACCTTCAGCTGTTATCCTCTGGGTAACAGGATCAGAGTGCCAGGGTCTGTGTCTCTGCCAGAGGTACAAGACCCCTGTGCTAGGGACCCTTTCTGTAGGAAAGGAAAAAACCTAGCCAGAGCCAGTGTGTGAGCCTTGGCTGGAGACCTGCACTGCAAATCTGAGCTGACATTTTGGCCTGCTGTTTAAAGATCATTCTGCCAGTTTCTTGAGGAAAACAAAATCCCTCATTTCCAGATTGCTAATAATAACGATAAAAAATTCTTTTCCTGCCTAAACTCTCCCTATTGGGATGTCAGAAATTGGTGAATGTTACCCAGGAGCAGTGGTCTGGTGCAATGACATTTTGTAAGGCATTGGCTCCTTAATGAAGTGGAATTAAAAGCTGATTTAGGGAAGTGTCATCCTGCAGCAGAAGGCATTTGACACCTTCAAGTGTGATATAAAGTGTTCCCTTAAAATTCTCATACTGAGGAAGTCTGTGAGCTTCCTAGCCAGTGCATTGCTCTAGGTGTGAATGCAAATGTTTTAACAGCGTGCTGAAAAAGGAGAGTGAGAGGAATGGTAAAAGACAATGTCTGGACATAGACTGCATTCCGGGAAATAGAAAAGTGAGTCAAAATCTACCAATTCTGCTGATGACAGTATGGCAGTTGTGCCTGCAGCTCCATGGCAGGGCAGGGGCTCAGCAGCCAGGTGCTCATCTCTCCATTGGTGCAAGCCTTACAAAAATTGAACCTGTTAATGAAGAGATTGTAGTATAAAAGAAAGATAGAAATACAAGCCTTCAGGCCAAGGCTTTTTTAATCTTCGGTTTAAATTGTTGCTTAAGCTATCCACTGAAGTCGTGTTACCTGAGTAATTAGCCAATTAATAGCTTACCACATTGGGCAGAAGTGTCAGCCCTTAGGAATGTCATTGCTATTTCTTTACAAGCTTATGGTTTCATTTTCAGACTGATAATTTCGTCTCCACTGAGAATGTGCTGTCCTGCTGCTGAATAATGGAACAATATTTACAAGGCAGCTAGAACCTCACCTTTTTGAAGACAGCTGAAGTGACATTAACTGACACTCGAACACTGCATTCATAAATACACATTTTGCAAAGATGCCTGACGCAGGGGAGAGGTTTGCATCCTGGCTTCTACCTCCAAAACAAAATCCCAGAGGCACAGAGGGTTCAACTGATGCTGTGCATCCTCAGTGCCCAGAGAGAGGACTGACACCTTGCAGAGAGACCCAGCATTGGCCATAAGCCTCCTGGGGGCTGGCCCACAAGCCAGCAGCATGCAGGAATAAGCCATGGCCTTAACTCTCCGATCTGACAGGCAGCACGCTCCCTGGGTGACTGTGTCACGTCAAGAAGTAACACGGCATGTTATTCTCCTCTAAGCGGTAATAATGCGTGGTACAGTTTGTGATTTTTTTTATATATATTTTTTTTATTTGCCATTGTGCTCTGTAGTGGGAAAGTCAGTTTTGGCTTGCTGTAGGAGGAGAAGAGATTGTGGGTGGTGTCTTCAGTTTTGGTAGAAACCTCCTTTATCTCCATTGCAAAGACATGCTGCTAACTGAACAGGACGATCAGCTGTTACGAAGTGCACAACCTTACGAAAAAAGCAACTGAAAATACTTGCTACCAGGAAACATGCAGATTCAGCCATGGTATTCCATCCTGCCTGCCATTTAAAATTAGTTACCCCTGGTTAGCATTCACTTTTGTATGCCTGGATAATTAGATGGCTATTTCATCTTGTTAGAGGGAGTGCAACAAATTGATCATGTTACTATCAAAATGCTTTGCTTTCTTAAAATAAATGAAAATCTGCAACCAGAAAACCACCATGAATACCTATATTTATCTATTTTAAAGTTTTATGGAAACCGTTCAGAAGGGGAGATGTATATTAAGATGACTTCTTGATGCTGATGAAAGTAAAACTGAAGTTTTCCTTTGTGTACGTGTGTGGTTTTTTTAAGCTATACCTCTTTGTTATACACTCTTGTGTAAGATAAGAAGTATCTGAAGGTTACTGTAAGATAAAGTAAATGGTTGGTGGCAACTCCTCCTTCAGTTGTTTTATCCTAATTAAAATCCAGAATGTTGTTTACTGCATAATATTTATTTAATCGAGGTTTGCAAACCTCAAGCAACAATTTACTTTTATTGTTTCAGTAGTTCAGCTTAGCTTCACTTTGATCACAGAAAAGCTACCAAGTAAACAGTTCATCAGAATAACATGGACTTTTTTTTTTACTGGTGGGACTATTTCCTAGTGTATTAACCCTTTCAATTGGTACTATTGTAATTACACCTCATATATAACCTATCACATCAGTAGGAGGAAGAAATTACCAGAAACAGCCATTAATTTTGTTCATTCAAATTGTGTTTGCTTGCAAGAAGACAGGCTATTATTTCTTCTTACAAAAACCATAATGAGAAATTTTCTGAGCTGATTGTTCAGATCAAGCAAAGGGCAATGTGAATTTGATTAAAGTTCACCTGAATTCTTGAGCCCGGGCATATCAAATGGAAAGGCAAACTTAAAAGAGTATTTCCCTCCTACATTGTTTTTACCTCTGTTTCCTCACATGCAGCACCTGTAAAATAAAAAGCAATAGGAAATTTGTAGAAATATCAGGCAGCTTGATGTCCCCACTTGATTCTCTCTCCAATCTCCCCAGGCAGACTTGCCGTTTCGCAGGATCCGATCAATACCGCAGCAGCAGCACTCCGTGAGCGGTGTGTTCATAAATCCCACTTTTCCGTTGAGCTACAGATGAACTCTCGTTGAAATCACTTGGAGTTTTGTGAGCTGATCAATGCGAGGACCGGGCTCAAAACCCTGACGAGGAGGGAGAAAAAATGCGCTGCCTTTCCCAGCTCCATCCATTGCCACCAGGAGTAGTACAGAACCTCCATGTCATATGGCTTGCTGCACAAAGCCAATTATTTAAATGCCAGCAGCAGGGTTTTGCTGATGCCACAGCTAAAGACTATATGGAAGTTATAGAGAATGAGTGAGGGTGGTGTACAGTGATCCCCAATGTTTGCTGCCATTTACATTCACAAAGCGTATTTTACGCTGCAGCACAATCAGGAAAGTGCCCCCTGCGTCTGCCCTCAGCCCACAGGCAGTGCTCGTGTCCTGGGGAGAAACTGTGGCTGCTCCATCGCTTCAGAGGAGCAATTCTGGATGTTCCCAGGTGGATTTTTTCAGGAAGAAGGTGCAGGGGAACAGGAGAGATATGGGCTAGCTCTGTGGCTGTGCCATTGCGCGGTGCTGGCCCTGCTCATCCAGTGGGGCCAGTGAAGACCCGGGACAAAACCTCCTGCACAACTCTGCCATGGGGATCTCCGGCACCATCAGCCATCTCAGTACCCTTGTATTTTATGTGCTTTACCAACAGCCACATCAGCCCAATCAATGCTTTGAACAGGCTGCAGAGATTAACTGGTCTCTTGGTGAAAAAGGGCTGTTGGAACTCAGAGTAAGTGCACGTTTTCTAAAGAAAAAAAACGATGCAGGAAAATGTAAGTATCAGATAGTGACCAGACAACACTGCCCTCTCTCAAGTTACAACTTTGCAATCTGTGAAGGCTGAGGGGACTGTGATGAGTCTGGGCTCTGTAGTTTAGTATGGTTTTCTCCCCCATGCACACTAAGCAGTTCGGTAGGGATGCAGCTGCTGTGGCACAGCCTCACCAGGGAGGAGCTGGAATGTTTTCCGAGATGGCAGCAGTCTGCCCTGGAGCTGCATTCACCGGGGTGGAGATGAGCCCCATTAGATATAGATCAGAAATATCATGGTATTTTCTCTTCTGAGAAATGTCTCAGACAGTTCCTAATTGCACATAGCCAAGTGGAGCCTCCATTTACCAGCTGATGCCTGTTACTAGGTCATGTAGTGTTGCAAAGGCTCACGATCAAGCTGTTGGGTTTAGAAGAAGTGACAGAAATGCTTTCTCTGAGGTACTCACACTGCAAAAAGCGATCAGAGTGGAGAAACACCAGGCTAAGAGGTTCCCGGGCTTGTTTTGTGTTAATATTTACACTGTGTAATACATCCTGTTTTCTGGCTGGTCTGTATCCTGGTGGAAAACTCTCTTCCTTTCAACTTGACCTGCCTGAGACCTGGTATTTGGCTTGTGGTTAAATGAGCAATTTTTCTTTTTGCTGATACTTTATTTGGTGAAAGCTACAGTTTTTACCGCTATGAAAATATGTTTGAAGTCAGCTAGATTTAAGTACTTCCAGCTATTTCAGCATAAATAATTTTGTGTGCACAAAAGGAAGTTTTGAAAATATTAACTAAAATATTGAAAATATCAAGATTCCTGAAAACGTCTCTGGCCTGATAGCCAAAAAAGGGGAAGGACACAAAGTCTGCTAGGTAGCTCTGATTTCAACACAGGCTTTGTCTCAGCACTGCCATGGCATTTGCTACTGCCTTTGATGTTTCCTTGTATAGTAGCAGAGAAGATGAGGCTATGTATGTGTGACTGCATCATCTTCATTTCTGCCCTATGCATTTTTTTTTTCATTAGTATTCATTGCCGTTTCTTTTCCCGGGATTTTTTTTTTTGCAAAAGTTTGTTTGTGAGAAGTGTTGAGTGTTTCTGTTTCTTGGTATCTGAAACAGAAGCAGCTTTAATTGGATGCAGCAGATCATGCAGTATGTTTTATTCTCTGGTTACGTGTCTTCTCCCATGCACAGTAAAGTCAAAGAAACAACATGGACTGATCTGGCAGTTTGTTATTAGGATGAGATTATAATCAGGAGGTAGAGGAGCAAAAAAAGTCATAATTATTTTTGTATAAACACTATTATAAATTTTAAATTCACATCCTAATAACAGTATTCATATTCTGGGATATTAATTTTAACTGCTTCACTGGTTAATCTTGCCTTAAATCTGCTCAAGTATAGAAACCAAGGGAGCACAAAGGGACACAAGAAATTCTTTTAACGACTTGGATATTTATAAAGTGGTTGCTGTTCTGGTATTTACCTAGCAGTAGAGTTTTTTCTCTCTAGGTTTTTGTTCTGCCTTGTTTTTGAACTTCTTGGCTGATTTGTAAGAGAAGGCAATGGGAGTTTTTTGATTAACATCATTGAACTGTATGAAACAGGCGTCACATGTTATTGCATACATCAACCTATCGGTTTAGTCTCAGTGTCTTATTTTTTGAATGAAACAAAATAATAACTCTGCAGGGCAGCTGATCGCCTTATTATTTTCCATAAATCTGCATTACTGTCACACACGAGAACTGCCTTTCTGCCAGAGACGAGTTTCGATTAAAAGGCTGCCAGAACAGATGTACCTGCCCTGCATCCCAAAGTCAGGCCGATCTGGCTCCAACAGAATACAAGAGCAGCTTTTGCAAAGGAGGGCCCTCTGCTTAAAATGTCCTGCCACCATTTTTACAGAGTTGGCTTGAGGAATCAACAGCTCAAGCGCCTTTTACTGCCCTGATGGATCATAGCTCGCTTTTCTCTATGGGGAAAAATCTATCGTCAGAGGCTTTCGCTATGGATTATAATGAAGTTTTTTTGCTTTGCAAAGTATTTACAAAAAACTAACCATGTTACATTGTGGGTTTCTTTTTTTTGTTGTTTGCTTGTTTGTTTGTTTGTAGATGCCTCTTAGTCCCTCATTACAATGTTGGATGGGATCATGGTAGAAGATTGCAACATCCCAGAAAGTATAAGTGAGTTAATTTTATCAGGGCCCACTGATAAATAAGGAAGTTCGGGTACCGAATGCGCCATAGCACAACTTGTGCTTCCAGCAAGGGTCCATTTCTAATGCTTTCCTGTGGTCCTACCTGGAAATAAAAACAAACAGAGCATCTGAATCAGGAATTCTCCTTAAGAGTTACGCTGATGAGGAGGTTATGTTTAAAGAGCTGTGTTCATTGTAATTAGTTACTGGCACTATAATACAGCTATGTTGAAATCCAATCTTTAAGAAGAATTTCATCTTTCTGTCTGTTTGTGTGTATGACAGGAAAGTCCTTGCACCTAAAGTCAAAACATAAAAAACTGATCTAGGATCTGACTTTTTAAAGTAATATTTATTGTTATTACTTCCTAGTAAGTTAGCTTCTACAGAGTTACAGGCATCAATCATTCTCTTTCACAGCCTTTTTCTCCTGTGTGCAATAACTAAAGATTGCCTAAATGTTCAGTGTAATCTCATACTTAATTTATCACTTTAGTGTGTCTGGAAGGCTTTGCAATTCGTAGCGCCACTGTTTTGTTTGGTGACAACAAAAATAGATGTCATCTGTTGTCCATTTTCCTAACACTAAGAGGCTGCATAGTTTTTGATTCTGTCGCTCCTTAGCTAGTGCATCTGCATGTGCTGCTGACATTTCTGCAGTGCTTGTCATTGCCCTATGCTAGTGGCCAGCTTCACTAAGGTACAGCTTTATAATTGTCATATTATTTCTTCGGGTATAGTTTATTATTAATTCAAGTTTCCTCGTTTTAAAATTTGGTGGTGGCATGGCAGACGTCTAGCTGCCTTTTGGTACAAATATTTATTCTTTTACTTTCCTGGCTCTTAGCAAATTTTCTGGGAGGGGAACCATCGCACTTTTCCTGTATGCTGAAAGCTCTGGTTACTGGGGAAATCAGTCACGTGCTGCTGTACTGCCAGGACATCAAATAAAGCTGTTTTTAATAAGAGAACTTGCCCTAATGGGTTTATGGCAGATTCCTATTGGCACAGAGCTCATCGTGTACCCTGTATTTGTTGCAAGTGCAAGTGTTTGGGTGCCAGAATCGACAGGATTTGGGAGTGGTTGTGTAACTGAAAGAGAAGAAACTACAGGTAGATGAAAAAAACATAATTAGAGAAATACATACATCAGTTGCATCTAGAATGAGGGTATTTAAAGGGAAAGTGTTGTGTACTGTTTGCCATTTCCTACAAAAACTTAAGAAAATCCTTCTGCAGTAAGGCACATCAACATATGAAAGAGTTTAAAGTCAACAGACACCAGTAATTGTATCGTTACCTCTGGGATGTGACAGTTTAAGGCTTAAGCCTATGTGCTCTTCTCATGTCAGCTTTCCTTCCCAGGGCACCTTGGGGAGTGCTGAAGACGTGAGAAATAGCCCAGGCCCTTTCCCAGGGTATTTATGTGGCACTAATCACACCTGGGGAGGTCTGCAGCCCTTTCTGTGCCCACCATGAGGTGCCCCCACATCAGCAGTCTCTGATGCAGAGCAGTACGCGCAGTGCCTAGAGAAGTTCATGCCTCAGGAGGCGCTTGGGATGTGGGCTTGCCATCAGTGAAGGCTGCTGCAAGCTTTTCAGAAACCTGTGTGCACAGCAGGGCTCTTGTAAGGTTCGCCAGCTGTCTCATCTCCAAAGCCAGAGCAGGTCTGGAGACACAGTTTGGGGAAAGTCAGTTTGGTCCCAACAAGCCAATTTAAAATATTTTTAAAGGTAGAAAGCAGTGAAAAACCTGTGTTGATTCTGTTGTACGAGGCATTCTTTAAGTGTCATTCCTGCCATGAGCTCACTGCTCTGAACCTCTGGAAGAAATTGTCATTGCAGATATGGTAGAACAGCAGGAAAGCTCTCCTCAAGCAGTAATACAGTGTGTATGAATCTGTGGTGTGAATGTGTTATTTCCTGCAGTGTGCTGTGTGCAGTGGAAGTCAGTCCCACATGAAGAACAGGAGACAGCTGCAAGGGTTTGGCCCAGGCGTAAGTACTCCAAGTTCTTGAATTTTGCTGCTGGAGAGGAGGAAAAAGAATAGAGAAGAAGGATGATATTACTTGAGTTACAAAACGTGGGAAACATGTACATGAGGGTCCTTTAGCAGGATTATCCGCTTTACTGCTGTCTCAAGAAGATTTTTGTGGAAAACAAGTTCTGTTCCTCTGCCAACCACTACAGAACCAAAAGCTCATTCCAGCCCACTTCACCCCAAAACAGCCCGCTGTGCGCATTGCTGCATGGCCCAGCTTTCCACTCTCTGCTGTAACACCCCACTAAAAATCCTCACTAGATATGTGTGCTGCAGGCTGAGCTGCAGGACTCTGCCTCCTTTCAAGGTGTAGGGCGCTGAGGCTGCTGCAGAGAGGTCAGAGCTCTTCATGCCAGAGATCCAGGGGCATTGCAGCTTCAAACACTCGCAGAGCCAAAACCTTGCAAGGACTTTCAAGGAAACAGATATGTAATAGCTCAATTCTATTTTCAAGCTGCCAGAGGATAAAACAATGGCAAATCCCTCTCCTGATAATCACATTGCAACCAGAAGGAGACAGAAGAAAAATACTTTATTTCTCAGCAAAAAGTCTTATTATCATTAGCTAATGCATGATTGGTTGACGGAGAGGAAAAGCAGAAGGATCAGTGAAAGTCATTTGAAAGTTTGGAATCATTGTTTTATTTCAGCCTCCTCTAATCAGAAAAAGAGCTTTCAGGGGCTTTTAAAGGCATATTCAAATATACCTTTAAATCTTTCCCGTTTAGCTTTAGCAACTAAACACGAGTTCCACCAGAACAGAATAGGTCTACCAGATGTGCTGAACCCTGGAGTTCCCCTCCCCTGTACATCCTAGGGACCCTTCATACTGGAAACTTGGAGAGCATGTATGACCCATTATTCCACAGCTGCCTACATCAAAATTTCTTGATTGCTTTACAGACTGGGCTTACTTTGCAAATCCTGCAAGTATATTTCAATCAAGCTTGAATTTAACTTAAAAAAAAAAAAAATCATCCAAGAAATTGGATTTTTCAGTCTTTAAAAAAGGTTCAAGCTAGTGTGGGTGACCCAATGTGGTATGACTGTGGTGATTTTAAATAGTATCAAAGCAATTCTTTCTTATCGTATGGATTTGCTTGAAAGTTTGACCTTGCTTACTACATTTTGTACATGTACTGTACTGCTTTAACTACATGGTTTCCAGCAATCTTTCATGGATATAGCTTTGCTTAGAAAGTCAGGTGGCTAAAAGCATTTCTGTGATGTCACTTTTCTTTATATCAACTTAATCCAAAACCTAAATACATTGAAATTGAAATTACAGGGAAATTGAGAGCGAAGCAGCAACTGTCTTATTTTCTTGTGGAAATTAGTTAAGATTTTTATATACATCTCAGAAGCCTCTTAAAAGCTGTAGTGGACAATGGCTTTCCTCTCTTCATCTCTGAAATGAAAGAAACTGAAAATGAGAGATCTTACTTGTATAACTTTGGTGTTGTTGTAAGGAAATGTTTACTGTGTGTGCTGTACAAATTGCCAATACAAAATTTCCAAGGCTGATAAATTAAAATAAGGCTGTTCCCTACATCCAAGTGAGACTCAGAAGGGAAGAACAAACGACTAAGCTTTCTAAGGCTGTGAATCAAGTTAGAAGGGGCCATGAATCCACCAATATACAGAGAAGTGCTTTATGAACTTTCTAGGATATTTTAGTACTTATTGATCAAAGCTCCAAAAACGAAGTAGTAAAATGATTTTTTTTTTTTTTTTTGCAACAGTTTTGACTAATTGTCCTAAAGTTACTATTCTTGCGCTCCAGTCATTGTGTTGGACCTCAGTTAGTCCTCCCCTAACCAAGGATCTTGCTCTTCCAAGCCATAATAATGAACAGTAATGTGGGATCAGAAGTTCAGGTTAACACTGCCTCTGTCATCCCCTCAGGCACTCTTCAGTGTTTTCAGGTGTGTAACTGCAACCAAGGTACAAAAAATCTGCCTTTTTGTAAAACTGCTGAATTATGATAAGTACTGAATTTTATGAATTGGGAAGCTTAAAACCATGACTAGATGTAGTGTAGTCTCCATAGTTTTTTTAAACTCTCCATTTTTACTTAATGCATGGTTTCAGTCTTCTAAATAGTTTTAAGTACCCTAATTACAACCTCCTGTCTGCATTGTGCTTAAGGCCATGGCCCTTGAGTCATGATACCTGTGAACCTGACTTTCGCAGGGGTTTTGACCCCATTAGCTGGGCAAACCTGAGTGCAATTGAGTCACTGCTGTGCTTTGGGGACACCTTTATCTTACTCCAGTGTAATTAAGGAATTCCAAGCCACAGTGGCTGAGTGTAGAGAGTCTTTTTCTCATTCAAGTAGTGTTACAGGGGTCTATGGAAAAGGTATGTTAAGATCTCCAGGATTACAGTCAGTGACCTTTGATTGCCAAGCAAAACACATGGTTATTGGATGTTGTGGGCGTCACATTTTTCCACTTGTAAAGACGGTGTTTTCAAATGCTATAATTTACGTTTGTGCAAAAAATGGTTCTGTAAGTGCATTTTGTGTATAATATCTATTTAATACACCAGATCTATAGCCTTCCTATAGAAAGGCACAATTTCTTTGCAGCATGGCTGGTGCTGCAGGGACACGCTCACAGCCTCGTGACCGGAGTTGCACAGCCAGCCACACAGCACAAGGCACAGCCTGCATCACGAGCTGGACTTTTCCTCTTTGGATCTTTGTGCAGCAAGGGGAGAGAGAGAGATTTTGCATCATCTGCATGTCTCAAAGGACAGAATTGAAATTCCCACTAGAGCAAGGTCAGGATGATAAAAACGACATGAAAGAGTGCCTTTTTAGAAGGATGTCATTGAAAAACTTGGGCTTTGGAAGGAACAAATATCTCAAAGAGTTGGTAATGGGATACAGATTATTTCTCCTATAGGTCATTGTCTCTTTTCCTATATAGATCAGTGCTAGTGGCCGAACATCATAAGTAGCTAATGGCTCAGTGAGGCAGGCGCTGTGAATGTACCGACTGTTTTGCTCCATTTTCTCATCTGATTATTCACATCTCAAAAATGCCATTTTGACTCTGACTAACTGCTATTCCTATTAGCACTGTAAACAAAAAGGTCAAGGACTGAGCTGAAACAAAGGCTGAGCTATTGCCTCTTTTCAGGCTGGATTTAACTGGGAAGCTCACAGGGGAGATACAGTTCTCTGCAGAGATTTCCATCTCCAAAAGACTCTTCTTGAAAATGTCCTATTCTATTGGAGCCCGCATAAGGACTGATTAGAAATTAAAATAATGTGACAAAATCTTTTTAATATGTGTACTTCGTTCTCATACAGGAGGAACAATCAAGATAGCTTCATACCTAAGACAAAATGCAGTATTATTTTGAAGGTGATTTCTGCCACAATCTGCTGCTTAGCCTTTAAAAATTGTAATTGTACTCACTTTTTTATTTTAATCTTACACATTTCTAATCTCATATATTTCTAATCCTATGAGTTTCAGTGGAAATTATGCACAGAAATATATTGAATCCCACTGTCTCCTCCCCAAACCAAGTCTCTGCTTCAGGGCCCCTTGCTTCCCTGATGGAGAATTGAAAAACATTTAATTTTTAAGTGAGAACATCTAAAAAGCACCATTAATCTTCCAGTGTCTAAAACTGTGTTTTGCAAGAGCACAAACCTAATGTTCTAGAAAATGGTGAACTCTGATCTACTGGATGAGACAAATTTCATGTTGAAATTTTACCCCCTCAAAAACGGGGCATTGGAGGGGGGGAAGCACCAGTGATGTAGTAGCCTTCCAGGTTACTCCAACAGCAAGCAGTGAGTGATGAGTAAGAAGTAAGGAGTAATGACTGAAAAGTAATGAGCTCCTCTCTTCTGCCCCCCAGCTACACCCTGACACTGGAACACGGGACACTCGCTGCTTAAACACCCAGCACTGAGCAAGCACGCGGAATGCTCGCCCACCATCCTGAGTGGCAACATCCCTTGTCTCACAGGGGTGCTGCTGATGACAGAGAACGATGAATGTGCCCAACAGTTAGGTCTTTGGGAAGGACTTGAGCCCCCCTTCCATCGTTTAGCATCTGTGGTCCCGGGGAAAGGCTGTCTCTGTTCGTTTCTGGACCTGCACAGGTGCAGACATTCCGGGCATTCTCACATGGGAAATAAAAAGCAGATTTCAGATTGCTTTGGAGTCGTCTGTGGATCTTGTTGGCAGCTGTGGTGGTGATGGATGGAGCCAGGTGGAATGTAGGACAGAGGAGACCTTCCTGGGACATGGTGCAACCACATAATCTCTTTTACAAATTAATCCTACTCTGTTTTCAGCTGATTGGGTTTATGGAGTATTTTTGTCTCCATTGTCCTTCCTAGGAGGCTGTCCAAGAAGATGGTGCCTTATCAGGAGCCTTCAAATTCTTAACCTTTGCTACTCAGAGCCATAATATGTAGTCACTTCTTAGCTATTTTCATTTTGAAATACTTCTTTCCTCCTGTTACCTACTTTTTTTTTTTTTTTTTTTTTTTTTTTTTTTCTTCTACCCCATCCAGCCTTATCTTGGTGTTTAGATACATGAGGTGAACCTGATTGTTTGGTTCTAGGGTAATTTGTAATGTATTGGACTTTTTTCTTTTAAAGGCCACCTCAGGTAAAAAGTATAATACCAACATAAAGTCTAATTTTATGTCAGTGTTATTTTGGAGTGATTCAGTGTATGTGTCTGCAATGTGACTAGAAGGTTGATAAAGTAATTACCGTTTTTATGAATCTCAGAGTTATTATTCCCTTAGTACAAGCCCTTGTAACTTGTCAGCTTCAGGGGGGAACATTCATCACAATTTTTTTATGGAGACATGATATGAAAATGGCTTATGGAAGAAAATTCAGCTTACATATTCTAATAATTGCTTTCGATTTGTACTTCACACCAGCACCATTAATATGCAAATACAATACAAAATTATGATGTCACGTCATAGACCTATTCACTATATTCTGCTTTGTATATGATGTTAGCTATTCTTATGGAAAGCATATGGAAAAAAAATAACGATGTCCCTAGTTTGTGTTCACCATCACCAAAACAACAGAAAGGTAGAAAAGGAAAGTAAATATTGGGGAAAAAAAAATTAGAAGTCTGGCTCAGCCAGCAGCAGGCGTCCTTTCTAGACTACTGAAATGTAGCAGTGGTTTCTCTGGACAACATTAATGTATTGCATATTGGTTTTCTATTTTGGGAGTCACAAGATCATACTCACACTCAGACTTGTAACACTTGCTCTTTTGTACTATTTTGCAATATATTGGCATAAAATTATTTTGTAAATAGTATTCCTGTATGCAGCGGAGATACATATGGCTAAATAGACAAGGATTATATTTGTATTTTTTGTAAACTTCAACTTTTCTGTAAGTATGAAACTTTTAAGTATTCACACAAGTGCTAATTTAGTGTCAAACTCAATAGGTTACAAGAAGTTTCAAGAAAACAATAGAGTGGATGCAGACCTTGCAGAATTAGCTTGTTTTAGAAAGCAGAGAACTATAAGAAGAAAACAAGTGTTTCCAGCTGCTAATGTGAGAAGTCAGTCCCTGGTCTCTATGACTCCACAGGCTGTGGTGTATAAGTAATTGGTTGGAAATATCAATAGGCAATAAGAGAAGGTGAGGTCAAAACCAATGCCCAGAAAGCTGTCCTTGAACCAGGTGCCAGCAGCCTGCTGCTTTTGAAATTTTCTGAAGCACAATACACCATCTTGATGATGTGTAACTTCGACGTGTTCCTTAAAAATGTTTGTCTTGGTGTAAGGAAAACAGTGCAAGAAAGGCAGTGCACAGGGAAGTTGCTTGAACTTAGAATCAATTTCATTTTAACATCATATGTTCACGCCATTTCCAGTTCTGTTTGTTGTGCTCTTTATTTTCTTAGAGCCCTATTGGCAGGTAAGCCTGGACGTATCTATCATTTCCTTTAAGCTTTATCTGATGGCAGACATTATAACTTTCTAAACTCCATCACTGGATCCTCCCCACAAGACCTAGACACTAATTTGAAATTTATGAAGTACTTAAGTACTTGGTCTAAACCTGAGATCCAAGAACCACCATTGATCTGCAGTGTTTTGGCTAAAGATTACCCAGACATCTACAGACCTGCAGAAGCACCTCAGTCTTCTTGAAAGAGATGCTTGGCTCAAAGTCAGTATGAGTCTCTCCCAGCATTATAAACCATGCAGATACTGGGACTGGGATCACTCCAACCACTGTTTTACTTTTCTCCCCTCCCTTTTTTATTTCCATACCTTATGTTGCCTTATGCAATTTTTAAAAGATTACAGATGAAGTAACACAGCATTCAGAAGGATTTTTTTTTTTTTTTTTTTTTTTTTTTTTTTTAAGATGTCAAGGGTTTAGATCAGGTGTAATTAAGGACTGTAAGAGTCTAGGTCAGGTGTGATTCATTAATCAGTTGCCTCCTCATTGGACTTGATGGAAAGCACCTGGGCCCTGTAAGATTTGAGAGCAAGGGCAGAACAAAAAGAGCAACAGCTCTTTTGGTACTCTGTGGAAGAAGAGTTTTTGGGATTTACTATATGAAGAATGGACAACTACAAGTTTAGAGCTATGCAGAATGAATGGGGTGAGTTGCAGAAACTTAATGCTGTAGAGATAAGATGAAAATTTGGAGGTATGAAAGGGGTGACCCATCTTAATTAAGGGTAAGTCTGGGAAAACCATGTTGATTTTTATGCTTAGCAAAGTTTTTTAATGCTGGAAAGGGTCTGGGAAGTATAATGAGAAAGGAAGTGTATTTACAAAAGCCTTGAGGTAGTTATTCCACTGAAATAACAGTAGCTTTTGGGGGCATAGGAAAGGTAAGGCAGAGGTCTTTGTTTCTGGGGTAGGGCTCCAGTATTCCTCCCCAAGAATGGAGAATCAAGGGGGCTCCAATGAGCTTTTGTGGGAAAGCTGTTTAGCTGTAAGCTTAATGCACTGATGCTGCCTGTGTTGTAAACTATTCCTGGAAATAGGTCTCAGTTTGAACTTGGAGAAGAGCAAGTTTCAGTGTTTGGGAGAAGTAACTTGTTCTTTGGGCCTGATGGTAGGAGAAATTCACTCACTGGAGGTCTAGGAGACAGAAGAGGAATGAAAGGGTATAAGCAGATGAGCAATTTCTATGGAAGGCCTCTGAGAATTTCAATATAAAACAGGCAGTTGAATTGTGTGTTATTAGCTGTAGCTGAATGACTCTTGGGTACTGTAGGGGCAGCACCATGGCACGGGGCAACTGGAGATCCATGTAAGGATGGAAAAGCAAATGAGAAGAGAGAAAAAGCTGCCCTGTAGTCAGTGGGGAGTCTTGGACTAGAACTGGTGTTGGCCCTGGCTTATTTAAATGCCTTACAAAGCCCTGCAGAGCAGATTGCTTACAGCATCAGAAATCATTCTTCATAGTTTCTTTGAAGTCAGCTGCAAAAGCCTGGCGCATTTTGTATGACACAGAGCTAGCTCTGAAGTTTACTTGTGTAATGATGAGGCTCCTTATCCAAATACTACCTTTCTGTCTTTGGAACAAACTATGTCAGACATACATAATTCTCTGACTCAGACTGAAGAAACCTGTGTACGTTGTTCTGCTGTGTCAGAAAGCTTCTGCCAAGCTATATCCCTGGTCAAAGCAGAGGATAAACATTTAGGTTCTTGGATATAAATGGATAGAGAAGTGAGATTGACTGTCTACTTGAAAATGATTTGTGTGTCTGGGTTGTATCAATTCTGTGTTTCCTGAGGCTTGATTCAGCCACTTTGAACAGTGAAGATCCCTTATTTCTTAGCTTGAGGCATAGCACAGTGCTTCTGTACACCTAGATAATAACTATACAAATTTCCACTGAAGATCTCATATTTCCTTTTATGTTCGAGAAGAGGGAAAGGTAGAAGGCAAAGAAGTGCTTTAAATTATCCAAATAGCAAAAGCCAGCAAAGTGCCTGGCTTGTTTCCTATACTAGGTGTTTCAGAGGTAAATCACAACAAAACTTTAAGGAAAGGAGTGGAAATACATACTGTCAGCTACTTGAGGCACTCTAATCACCAGGAGAGAAAATAACATGCTTTCTCACACATGCTGCCCTGGGGCTCAGTGTGCAGGAGTGCTGGCTGTGTGTACTGCTCTCCAGAGCTGGAGGCTCATCTCTCTCATTCACCAAAACCAGGAGTTGGGCAGTGACTAGCATGATTGCTGCTGATGCTTCCAGAAAGCATTGCCAGGGCAGCGGAGCTGCTCTGTGATGCTCTCCCCCAGCATCACCGCATGCATCCATCCACCTTAGCCAGCACCCTCGTGCTCCCCTCTGAGTTGGTTAAATAAGGGTTAATCATCTTAACTCAGATGGAAGGAGCATCTATTTTAATGCTAGCTGAATATTTTGAATTGCTGGTGAAGTGCTTTAATGTGGAGATATTTCCATACATATCCCTCAATGCCTATTCTATCTGTTACATAGTATCTTTTTTTCTTCAAGGTCAAACTTAAATTTACCTGAGCTACTTACTCCATTATATTAAAATAAATGTTTCTGGCACTGTCAGCAAAATGTATCAGTGTAACCAGCATCCTGCTGTGGGTTCTTTCCTGATGCCAGTTGAGAAGCGCTGCCTGGTGATTGAGGCTGGATGGCAGCTGCAGTGATACTGAACAATTTCAGGTCCCAGGGGTACATCTCTGGATGTTTTAGCATTCCCTCGAGCCCCAGAACAATCTTGGTTGTTCTTCTCTGCTTCCACCTGTGTTATTCAGCGCTGAGCTCTGTAGGCTGAGGCTAATCAAAAGTATGTTTGCCCGAGGGACAGAGGTGAATGCTGTATTGAGCGCTTTCTTCCTCTTAAAGAAGTTCAACTGATTGATATTTTCCCATTACTTCCGTTTAAGAAAATTCCTTCAGCAGAATACATGAAAACTTTCAGATATTTCTGTCTTGTGCGCTATTAACCAAGGAACGTCCTTCAAATGCAGTCATGTCTTCTTTTTACTTTAAAAGCAGAAGCTTCTTGAGCTTTCAAAACCCAGTTTTCAGGAAGTAGAAGCATAAATATAATTATAGAAAATGATTGTTTTCCTCTAAGTATTGTAATTTGAAGTAACTTAATTCTTAGCCTATTTCTGAGCAAATTTATCAGTTGTGGCTAATGACCACCAGTGCTGGTGGTGTACCCAGAGAAGTCAGGGTGGAGCCTTAAAAGTGAGGAAAAAGAATCTCTCTGGTTAGTGCAAAGCAGTTGTAAATGATTTGATAACAAGCTTAGAGATACCTAGAGATTACTGGGATTCTTCAAGTGAAATCCTGTGTTTCTAATTATCCTTTAATTAAAACTCTGATTATCTGGCCTGTTACCAGTAATACTTCCAAACAAGATGATAACATGATGCATGTGTAATTCTGTCATATTAGGGAATTGTAACCAGTTTTCCTGCGATCCAATGTCATATAGTTGAAATGCTTGAAACTAAGAAACATCTGTGAGAAGTTTTTGAGATAGAAAAGAAATTCCAAATAACCAACTCAATGGACAAAATGGCCCCAGGATTATTGTATCAGTGGAACAGTTTTTCTTGGTCTGTCTTCTCTTGGAGTTGTTTCTTCCTTGACATAGCTGTGTTTGAGACTGGTAAAAGCTTATTAGCAAGTGACAAATATCAAGGTTTCACATAGAAAATCAAGGCTTCCAGAGCTAATGTAACAGGAGGAGGCTGGCAATGGTGAATAATCCAGATGTCCCTATATATTGGATTTCATGATAATGCGGTGTTTTAAGATTCTGTTTACCTCCTCAAAACCTTTGTCCCTTAGTTGTGAAGTGAATGTGAAAGCTGCTTTAATGCAGCCTGTATAATTCATTGAGCTTTTCTCCTTTCAGCAGCTGCCAGCATCTTTCATCAGCTGGTCCTTGGGGAGTATGATGCAGTGCGAGGTACCATGTTCTTGTTTGCTGATTACAATAGTCCTGATGTTACTACATAATATGGTTGTTGCTCAAGTGTTATGTTTTGTACATGGTAGTCAGCTTTAGGAGGGAAATCAGCAGTGTGCTGTTGTCATGCATGGGAGATTGGTTTCAAAATTTGTTTCTGAGAGCTTTAGTGGCTTTACAAGGACAGAGTAACTTCATAGAAATACAGACTCATGATGAGTAACCACCAGTTACTTTAAACATGGGTAGCTTGTTGGTGTTTGCAATTTCTGGCAGTTCTTTTCAAAGAAAATGTGATTTAAACATATAAAAGAGGGGGGAAAAGTCACAAAACCAAAGCATAATGTATGTTCTACATTTGCTGAGTTTCATCACAGTTTGCTACTGCTTATGTTTTACTCTTTCTAATGGCTGAAAGGACTGATTAGGTATCTTCATTGCTAAATTCCACATATACTATGACCAAGTGGTTTGTTCTGTTCCATCTTTAATAGAAGAGGATTTTTTTTTTTCCCTTGGCAATTAATTCTTCGTGGTTTCTCAGGATAGATTTCACAGGTTTATTGAACTTTTCTACTAAATGCTCTCAGGAGGTTTGAGCATTCTTCTGGAAAGATGACAAAGGTGTAATTGGAAAACAAGTCAGATGTGTCAGGGTGACTGTTGACTTTTTTATTGTTGTTTAGTAATTGTTTAACTCAAAACTGTCTCAGCTCTCCTTGAATGGGAGGCTTGAGCCCAGCCCTGACAAATTCTCGATGGTTCAATGGGCTCCTTGGTGCAAATGCTGTCCTTCAAGAGGGGATGTTTGTGGCTGCCTGGGGACATGGTTTCAGGGGAAACATGCAGAGTTCCTAGCCAAAAATCCTAATTCTGGCACGCTCCTGTGAGATGGAAGCTTTGGGTTATGTGCCCTCCTTAGCCGAAGGGTCTGTGATGACAATCCAATCATTAGACTATGATACAATGAGTCTTCCAGCAGGGTGTAAGAGGAAAACAGTAAGTTTTGCTGTGTATGCAACAGATGTTGATACTGTTCTCAAGGAGAAGTCTGTGGTTCTGGTGCAGGTGAAGAGGCACAGCAATATATTAAATCAGAAGTGTCTGTCCCAGAACAAACAGGACTTGAAGTCCACATGTGCAGCACTTTTCATTAACTTTGATTCTGGGCTGCGCTTTCCGCTGTTGTGTCCTTTTATGTGTTGTTGCTGTTCAGGTGTCCCTGTGTGCCTTTCAGAGACTTGTTCTCTGTGCTCAGAGTTTTATATCCACTGCTCTGGACTCTTTGTGCCATCCCTAATACTTCAAGCAGCATAAATCAGAAGCTAATACCATCTGCAAAACACTGGATGTTTGCTCTGTTTCATTAAAGGTTGTAACAAGTAATTGACAGACCTGTTTTTTTTCTTGTTTAGGAGGTCTCTCCCATGGCCTCCCAACTTGTTGACTAATTTCTATGACATGCAAGCATAGTTAATCCTATATTTTCTTTTGGGAAGTGTAAGGCATCTATTGTCGAACTATTATTCCTTTTTTACCTTTTTGTTCTTGAACTTTATTTCAGTATGTTTGTTAGTTTGCTTCTTTCACATTGCTATAATGTCATAGTAACACTTTGCTGATGAAGACAACAGTGGTTTCAGGAACCCAGTGAGTACATGCTGAGGGATAGATGTTTTTTCTTTCCATCAGTGTTTTCTCCAGCATATTCTAGGGCACCCTTTCAAATAAAGTGACTGGAAACAGGGCACTGCTGTTCTTACACAGAAATCTGGCAAGTGCTAATGTCATCTTGAGCAAAGCTCTCTCATCCTAAAGTTTTATGAAAATAACAACTTTGTGGTTCTTCTGTACATAATTTTGCTAAGGGGAAGATCCCAACCCTTTTGAAGTTAGTGGCAAAGTGCCATTGACAGGTTCAGCCTGGAAAACTTCTGTGTATCAAGAAGCTGGTACAAGTAAATAACCTTTTACCATGACTGACTAACCCTCGTTACACATCCACAAGTTTTGCAAAACATTAGAAATGGGAAATGCAGTGCATGTAAGAGTTAGGTGGTGAAGAATTCCAATTTGCTTCAAAGCCAGATATTCTCTGTTATCATACAATTACTTTCACCTGTGTATATGCTTTTACTTCCAGGACTTGCCTTAAATGTGTTTAAAAGATAGGAAGGAATTTCTACCAGGAGATAGGGAAAACATTTGATCTTTCATGCTGTCTTCATTTTCTTTTTTTTTCTTTTTTTGGAAGGTTTAAAGACAGCAGCAGGTAATTTGAGGTCTACATGTTTGAAGAACTTCAGCCCGTAGCTGTTCCCATTACTAAACTCAGCCTTCAGAAAAATGCGGTCACTTCATAAGGATGTCAAACAAGAGCTGGATTCTTTTGAAATAGAGCTGTTCATCCTGAGCTTCAATTTAAATAAAAATTGAAATAGCCTAGAAAGAGAAGCAAAAAGGGAATTATATTCAGCAAACATAGAATATATGATAAGGGAAGAAGCCTCTGCAGGAGGATTATGGAAGAGGAAAACATGATTTTGCCTGGATATGTGCTTTTGCACTTGAGTAATTAGAAAGGGGCAGCTGGCTTGGGTTTGGCAAACAGGAGGGATGTGCTGTAGCAGCAGCGGTGGGGGTTTATTCCTGTTTTTTAGGCTTGGTAGAAGGCCTTTCACAAGCCTGGTCTGAGAGAACATGGCATGATCTCTTGATCTCTTTGGCTCGTGATGAACACTCCAGTCACAGGCAGGCCACCAGTTCTTGTAAAACCAAGACGTAAAGTTTGTGTGGGGCAAAAATAGTGAGCGTCTGCTGGATTGTGGAAGTTGCAATTGGAGGAAGTGAGGTTTTTCACTCCGAATGTGTTCTCACACTGAATTTCTCACATATGTTATCCCTCCTCTTCATCATCCCCTTCATCGCGCCGCCCAGTGATAATGAACACTGTGTGTGTTTCTTAGAATTAAAAATGTTTGCTGCCACTCTAGTGTTTTAACTAAATGAGAAGTAATTGAATTGCCGTAGATGAAGGACTTCTTGCCTGTGGTTGCTTACACCTACCTGTATTATCAAAAAACCTGTTAGAAATTAGGAAGGCCTTTTAAATGGCAATCTAGCTGTAGGCCCTGAATTCATGCTCATTAAGCAGCTCCAAGCTGTGTGTGTCCGAACTTCACTTGTGCCCTGCCTGTTTGCTGTTCTCCCACGTTGCTTTGCATAGTATCTGCTAGTCCAATAAGGCCCTTAAACGTGCTAATCCAGGTGTTAAACACTGAAGTTGGAAGCTGGCAGGAGGAAGAGTGAGTGGGGCTGAACTCTTCCCCTCTCCTTTCTGATATGACACTGCTCACAGTTCCTAGAAGGGTGAAGAAAGATGGTGATATTTTAATTGCCTTATCTTCCTGCACCTGAAATGAATGGTGCTGTCAGTCTGTGAGGTGGTGTCAGGCAGAAATACAGGCAGGAAAAGCATGGCAAGGAATACAGAATTGCTGATTTACTCAGTGGCCAAACCCTCGTTTGTGTACAGCACCGTCGATGTACTGCAGAGATGGTGGCTGTGTCAGATGTAAAGTAAATGTGTATACATAAATGAGTTTATTCAGTAATTCCTAGTAGGAAGTTCGTAGCTGCTATGGAAGGAAAACAAATTTATAACCAGACACTGGGGCCTGAGTAATTGGCTGGGCTGCTGGGGAGGGGAGGAACGCTCTGTGAGGAGCTGTCACAGCTGCCTTCCCCTTCGTTGAGGGTATGTCAGATAGGGCTGAAACTATTTCCTGCCTTCCAGCTGTCCTCCTGGGGTGTTGTGAGGGCAAGCTTAGATTGTTCTGGTTCCCCAGGTGTTCTTCATAAGTTTAAGTATTGTGTTGTAGTACCCAGAGGTTATACACCTGTGGCGTTTCTCAGTGCTTTGGAGATGAGTGAGGCCCAACACCAGGAGATCTAAGGTCATCCATAACAAAATCTGCTTTTCTAAAAGCTCATGTGTGTTAACACTTGTAATGCTGCTTTCAGTGTCTAAATTCAATACCTCAATTTCTTACACTGAATGGTTCACCCTCTAATTGTTGGTCTGCCAGCGTAAGTGTACATCACTGCTTGTATTACAAACCTGAAGGGCTTCACCAATAACTGGAAACACACCTTGCTCTTAGATTCCCCCTTCGTCTAATGGCTTCAAATTCTTCATGTTGACTCTTCTCAGTATATGCTGGGAATAAAATAAGGGAAAATTTATTAAGAAAGGAAGCATCAAAGCTTGTTTCTTTTTGGAGTCTGCTCCTGTGGGTATTTTTAAGACGTCAGTTTGCAGCCTGAGCAGATGTCCATTTTTGCAACTGGAGACCAAAATGAGAGGGGCGAACTGAGTTTTTCATCACTTATGTTTCTCACAAGATTGAGAAAGTGATGTGAAATTTAGTTTCTATGTTACCAGAGAGAAAACAGCTGTTTCTGCAAGCTTCAGCTATATATTTTCAGTATGTTCTGTTCAGCAATGCTGTAAGTGTATTGCTGCTTGTGATTGCTGGTGGTTAGCATGGTGTGGGCACCTTCAGAAGATCTGCGGAGAGAGCTGGCATTTGTGGGTGCCTCCTTGCCTCAATATAGGTTGTGTAACAAATGGATTTTGTGGATTGAACTTGAGGTAATGCTCATCTGGAACTCTCTAGTACATGCGTTGGGGGTTGTAACATAACACATACAAACTAGTTTGTATCTCTTACTCAGAAGGCTAAGTAGGCGTAAGAAATGCTGCAAACATTTCCCAAAGCCTTTTCTTGAAAAAGGAAGCTGTAAAATACAGGTTTCTGACCTCATGGAGGAAAATATAGGTTATTTAAAATAGCAAAATACAGCTTTTCTTAATCTTCATTTTAAGAGGTGAAGGGATGAATCTGTAGAAGAACACCCGTTGCTGTGAAGAAGTCGTAGTTATGTTCTCATGTGTTTCTGCAGCAGCAAAGATGGCTATAATTTTAGTCTCCTGGTGATTTTACTTATCCTGGTGAATTCCACTCTTGATTCGCTCTCACTAATGAGATCAAAGCTCAGAGTTCCCCTTGCACTACCATACTGCCTCAAAGATAGTAATTACTTCTCTACATTCTCAAGCAGTGTTTCCAAAATACATATATATGTTGGCAAACCCACAGAACTTCATGTTGCTTTTGCAGGTGCTTACCCAGCCTTTGAGCTTTGGGGGGAAAAAAGAAAAATACTGTTTTATTGCACTTTATGTCAAATTATTTGATGAGAGCTTTCTTTCCAGCTTAGCTGATGTGAAAGCAGAACCTGACAGGTAGAGGCTCTCTGCTGGCACAGCCAAAGGTCAGTGCTGAGCTGGGGGTGTGAGCTGATGGGAGACAGACAGATGGAGGCAAGGGTGATGAACTTTCTTTTCTGGCATGGAGAACTGAAGGGACAGTAGAACCAATAGGACGGGAGTGTAATGCCTTTCTAAATGGCCTTAAATAGGATTGGCACTGAAAAGGTGCTGGCAAGTCATGGCATGTTGTTCACTTCTACCATTGTGAAACTCATTCAGGTTCACCTAAACTGGTTTAGACTTACCTTGAATCAAGAATCAAAAAGGTAACCTGAAAGGTAACCCGTAGGGCAATTGTTTTCTTTACTTCAACACTGTAGATTGTGACTGTTGCTATGCTTAAAGTTTGTTTTTCCCCATGCCCCTCCCTTCCCCCCCAAAAAGAAATAGACAGGTCTAGTTGTCAATAATGCACCATAAATTCCAGCAGATGTGCACTGCAGGTGTGGTTGATCAATGCTTTATGACAATCCTGTTTCTAATTTTCCTCTAATTTCCTTGATTGCTTATGAGTTAATTGTGTGTGCAGTGATAGACTTCAGAATGCTGCTTCATCAGTTAATTAAGAATAAATCAACACATTTTAAAAGGTGGTAAAATAGTTTTTGACTTTTATTTATGTTTTGTTGAGTGGTAACTGCTTTTTAAGTTTCTTTTTCTTCTGATCTCAGTGCTCTGAAAACCTGACTTGTGATTGGTGATTAGCTACTGAATTGGAAGTTAACTTATTAAATAACTGTTAGCATGCTAATTGAGTGATACTTTTAAATTTCTCAAATGCTTCTGCACTGCTTGTATAAAAAAATACTGGGACTGGGTGATGCTTTGGTTTTTGTTCACTAAGGAGTTTACATGAGTATAAATATAATTGCACCTCTTTTTGGCAATTGATTTTTATTACAGTGCTTAATGGTTTGTTGAATAGTTTATAGGATAATGAATGTCATTTCCTTGTATTGTGCTATAAATAACTTCGCAAATTTTTAATTAGGATAATCATGGTAGCTTTTTCTACTGCTGTAATCAAGCTTTGCTTTTTGCATCCAAGAACTAATGTACATCTATATCAAGTTAGACCAATTATGTTTTTCTAGAGTGCGATTTTTTTTGTTGTTGATTGTATGATGTTTTTTTATTAGCACTTCCCATCTTGAGTCTTGGCTCTGATTCTGAAATTACAATTAGCTCCATTGGATGATTTTTAATTACTTAAATATTCTGTCCTCTGCATTCTTCTAATCAGAAGTTTTGTTGCATGGAAGATTTTAAAGTTTGGCTTCTGTAGTATTTGAAGAAAAATCGAGCATTTACCGCTGTTTGTCTTATTTTTATTCTACACTAAAGCTGATACCTGATTTGGTTTCAGCTGCAATTTTAAAGCACATGAACAGTTACAAAAGTTAATACAGGGAAAAAAAGAAGCAGCATAAGCAGAAGCTCATGAATGTTCCAAATACTGCAGGGAACAACCGCCTGTTTGGGGAACCAGGTCTATCCCATGTCCCCAGCACAGAGACCTGCCCTGTAACACCTTCTGAAAACATTTCTGTGGTCATCCCTTTTATAAGGGAATAGTTTCTGTTCTTGGCCACCTCCACTTTTTTTTTTATTGCCTGCATAATGTTCACTCTTTATGTTGTTAATTAGTGCACAAGCTGGTCTTTACAATGAACCTTTTGGTACCGAGGTAGGGCTGTGGATCTTGCACTGACAGAAGTGTCCTCCCCAGTGGGAGTTTTCTCTAAATATTACATACTTAAACATGCGTTTTACTTCATTACTATCAATTCAGTGGGATTTTCTTCCTTTCAGGGTGGGATTTCAGTGCTGTAGCTAAAGGCAGGTCTGAGGACGGTGGCAGCAGGATGAGGTCTTGAGGTCTGGGGGATGTGATGTGCAGCTGCAGTAGTGGATCTCAGTGAATCTGTCAATTCCAGTTCCTTTCTTCTGCTTTCATAGCTTTGGAGTCATCTCAAAGAGGGAGAAAACTATCACAGCTTCTTCAGTGCCTTGAAAATACTTTATGTACACATGCACATCTTCCACTAAGATTGTCAAGAGCTGAAAGCCTCGAAAGAGCTGTGTTGTGATTCAAGAGTGTGATATTGTCCTGCATTTGATAACTTGATATCATCTGGAGCTCTTCTGCAGGGACAATCTAATGAGTTGCTTGTGAGACAGCTGCACAGGTACTTGTAGTTACTGTTAAATTCCCCCTCTCCTGCTGTTAGATCTTGACCATGCTGTCTTTTGAGTACTTAAGAAGTTGCTTGTTGGATTTTTTTTTTTTTCCAGTGAAGTGGGTATAATCAGAACAAAAGCCTGTTTGTCAAAAGGGAAACCTCTTGTGTATATGTGGAAAGCATACCTCTTTTAGTGAAACTTTTAATTAAGAAGAGAGCCCTTGTGTTCATGAAGGAATTTTTGACGAGAAGATTCTGATTTTGCTTCTTTGAACAAGAAGCAGTTTGCTACCACCTACAACTTCATAAAACATTCATGAAGTTTGTCTTACCATATTGCTGTATTGCAATTGACAGATCTGCAGAAAGGCCAACTCCTTTCTCCCCAGAAATGAGAAACCTAGGTTCAAATTCATT
>VXAV01005796.1:179378-203612 GCA_013399715.1 Alectura lathami | reverse complement strand
GTTCTGAGTTTTTAAGCTCTTGTAATGAGGATAACTTAATTAAAATCAAAGCTAAGCTAATTAAGAACTTAAAAGTACAAGTTTATGGTTGCATAATATGCTTGAAACATGGCAGAATTACTTTATCATCATCAGTGCTAGAAGCTCCCCAGTGCGTACACAGGTGATGCAACCATCACTGGCTCAGAAAGTAAAAGTGCACCCGAAGTCCAGTTTTGCGAGTGCTGTATCTGGCTTCCCACTCCTCATTAGTCTTCCTGCTCTTTTTTTTCCCTGAAGCAAGTGCTATTTTGGCAGGCAATTCCCCCGCTTTACTTGGAGCTTTGTGTGGGTAAGCAGTTAGGGACGAAACAGGTGAGTGTTAGTTTGGTTGGAAGGGACCTGCGAAGACTGTTGAGCCAGACCCTTGTATGACTTGTTTTTTGGGGCTCTCGGCTGCTCTTAGCAGGCGGAAATAGAGATGCTCTGAAGAGAGCCCACCTAGCAGCTCCCATCTAAGTGGGGTCCAAGCCATGCTAGAAGCCCTGATGGGCTTCTAGTTGGACATCAGGAAGAAATTCTTCCCTGAGAGAGTGGTGAGGCGCTGGCACAGGCTGCCCAGAGAAGCTGTGGATGCCCCATCCCTGGCTGTGTTCAAGGCCAGGCTGGATGGGTTCCTGGGCAGTTTGATCTCGTGAGCTAGTGGCTGGCAGCCCTGTCCACGGCAGGGGGGTTGGAACTAGATGATCTCTGAGATCCCTTCCAACCCAAGCCGTTCTATGATTCTATAGTTCTGATGACCTGCAGTGTACTGTAGGTATGAATGTAAGAATCTTTGGAAAGTGCAAGTACTGATAAATCTAACCTGGAATGATTATTATTCTAGATTTACTGTAATTATATACAGGTAATTAGGTTCCTAATGGAGATTTTGAGTTTTGTCCTCTTAAATCTGTGCCTGTCTTTTCACAGAATGCCTTTTTGTCTCCAGAAACATTGACTTCAAAACAAATGTATTGGCTTTTTTTTTTTTTTTTTGTGAAACTTTCCTTCTAAGAGGCACTGCCAGGTGTTTGCAGCTAAGGATAGGAGTACTGTCCTTAGGGAGACCCAGCTTTCATTTACCCATAGAGGGATGATTTCTAACCATCTGCTATCTCAGGATTGTTATGTTAAAAATATTGGAATTTTTGCATCTGCTGGGAGCCTGTCAGCACAGCACACCATACAGAAGGAAACAGTGTGCAGAGAGGTGTCACTGGAAATAGCTGTTTTCTTCCCTTAAGAAATAAGGCCATCTTAGATGACCGTATTTTTTTTTTTTTTTCTGAAAGAACACTAATTACAGCATATTTATGATTAGCTGATCCAATTCATTTTACAAATATAGCAGCTGAATATTTGTGATAATTCTATAGACATACATAAGAAAACAGTTCGAAGAAGCAGTTTCAGAGCCAATAAAACTCTGAGCTAATATCAAGCTGCTTTCTTCTAAACAAGATCTGTTTTTCAAAGTGCTTTTTTAAGTCAGTATTTTTTTCACTCGGCTGGATTTTTCTGTAGATAGAGAATATGAGGAGCTTTCACCTCCATCATTTCTGTGCTGTTGAATAAAATACAAATAAAAGGTTTAATTGTGTGGAAATAGCAAAATTATTTCAATTAAAAGAAACAAAGAAGTTGAAAACAAGCCCTTTTTCCAAACACATGCCCAAAAATTCTCTATGTAAGAAGTAGCTTTTTCAACCTTATTTACATCAAGTTAGGCACTCGTAATCTTTACTCCAAATGAGAAAATATTAATTTGTGTAGTCATATGTGACCACCTGCAGCTTTAGAATAACTTGATGCTCTAATAGGCATGGGATAATCAGGTACAACAGTGCTTACTGCCTGCTGTAAAAATAAATAATAAAAAAAAAAAATCTTCCCATCAGCTATCTTTCCAGTTTTTTTTTTTTTTTTGTCACTCTCATTACCCTTGAGCACAGTGCTAGGATATATCCTATTTACATAGATTTCCTCATTTGGATGCCATTTACACGGGCACTTGGTGCTCTCCCAAGGTTGCTGTTTGCTGTTCGGGTGCGTTGTGACTGGCAGTTGCTGCTGAGTAGTGAAAAGGTATTTTATTATAGATAAAAGTATAAAGCATAATGGAACGTTGCAGGGGAGAAAGGTCTCTCAGTTAATGGCAGCATGGCCTACTGATTGTCACTCTGCCTCAAATCTGAAACATCCAAAGGAGAGTTTCCTCCCTCCCTGCTGTGTTTCCTTCAGTGACGGCCACAGGAGTTATGGGCAGGGTTTGATACAGACCTTGCACCTAAGAGCAATTCTGCAAATTTCATGTTGACTTTGGCATCACTGTAAGGTTTGTTTGCAAACTTAAATAACTACTGAAATTTGTCATTGGCTTCAAATGTGTTTTTTTCAATGCTGGGCTCTGCTTGCTGCAGTATATAATTAGACTTGGGGTATTACATTTCAGCATAAATGACTGCATTGATTTCTTCTTCTGGTCAATTATTGCCAGTTAGAAATTAGAAAAGAAATGAGATTTCTTTTTCTATAGGAATTTTGCATTTAGGTAATTGAGTGTAAACTTGACTGTGTAAATGTTTTCAGAAGTTTAAACTTTTTATATTTATTCAGCAGTGTTTTTTGCCACAGCTATCAGTTCAGAAATCTGTAATAAAATAAATGATTTTGTCAATCTCCTTTCAAGCATGTTAGCTATTTCAACTTTTTTTTTTTTTTTTTCTGAGATATAATTATATTCAAAAAGAAGAAAAAGTATTGGATCGATGCTTAAGATAAATGCACCAAATTGAGGGAAAAAAGTATTCTTGAGTTTTATAACTATTTGGACATCGTACTTAACCAGCTTTCAGATAGTTTTGGTACTCCCATGTCTATTAGGAACAGCCATGTAGTGGTGACAGCTCACACTGTGCGACAAGCTTTCCATAGGCCCCCCAGAAAATAAAAGTATGGATTTTAAGAAAATAGATTTGCATGTACTGCTGTATATCCTTGAAATGCCAACACGTGACAAACTCTCTCCCT
The DNA here is from genome assembly GCA_013399715.1 of Alectura lathami. NCBI lineage: Eukaryota > Metazoa > Chordata > Aves > Galliformes > Megapodiidae > Alectura > Alectura lathami. The sequence continues at coordinate 200,561 of VXAV01005796.1, read as the reverse complement.
CTTTCTTACTTCTGGCAAGATTTTCAAGAAGTGCGTTCGAAGCAGGACCCTTAAGCGTTTCCCTGAGAGATTTAAGCAAAACTGCTTCCTTGAACATGTAAACCTGTCTTTAATTGTACAGTCACTTGTCTTGTACAACTTAAGGGAGCTTCTTGCTGTAAATGCAAACTCCTGCAGAGTCACAGGAGGCATTATGTGGCTATGTTAAGCAATATTAATGGTGTCTATGTAACAGTTGCAACTTTGACTCATTTGGAACTGTATCCATTGATAGTTTTAGAGGCTGACCTTGAAAACAAGATGTGTCTGTAGAAAATGGATAGGTTAATTTCAAAAAATATTCTTAGTTATTTTCTATGGTTCTGAAAACTGTGCCGTAAGAGTTTTCCTTTGAAGCTTAGAGTCAGCTTGACAAGCTCATGTGGAAACATATATTCCAAGGATTAAGGAATCCAATGTGTATATGGTGTCTGCAAACTGTTTCGTTTTTCCTTTTAGGAAGCCAGCTGAGCTATTTGGAGGAACACTGGGTGTTTGTTATAATGCTAATTGCTTGTTGACAGATCTAAGAAATGAATGTAGTAAGGCCTCTGGATAATTCTAAGCATTTAATCACCAGCTGTAGCAAAACTGGTCTTGCATGAGAGCAAATCAGTTCAACAGTTGCTGGAGCTAGCAGCCTACAAGAGCAATGACTTGTGGCATGCTCATAGTGATTTGTAAACAGTAACAATACCCGTTGCCTTTTGCTGTGAACCAAGCTGGTGGTTAGATCTACATGTGGAATTTAGTGTAGTTCTTTTTTTCTTAGATACTTGTGTTTATATCTTTGTGAAAACGTTGACTCTAGTAAAGTTGCTTCTCCTGTGTATCAGCATGGAACCTTTCCAGTGATCTACAACAGGGACATTGTGGAAGGCACTACTGCAATTAATGTATTGATAAAATGAAAATAATATATTTCACATAGGCTTTGAGAGCTTTAATGATGGAATAATTAATTAATGATGGAAGAGTCTTAGCTTAATTAACTGTCCTAGATCTCAAGGACATCAGACTTTGGTGGTTGAAGGCAGCTGATATCTTAGATGTGACAGTGTTCAAAAAATACCATCTTTTTAAGGAAATTATCATCTAGACACCTCAACTTTTACCTTTAAATAACTAAATCCTTTTGAACTTTGTCACATGAGATATAAGATAATTTATATATAAACTTGGAGGTAGGCTTTGGTCATTAAATATATTTAAATATATAGTCCAAAATTTATACATATATTTACAAGGTCTTTGCTTACAAAAATGTGTCCTGGAAAAAACTAGTAATAATTGAAAGAAGAATTTGCCAATATTTTGTTGAGCAGGGAGGAGAATAGGGCATTTGCCTACAGAAAGCATGACATTAAAGCTTGTTGAATTTATCTATGTGTAACAGATTTTCTTAATAGTGAAGGAGCTGAAGAGTAGGATTTCTTCAAATTCTTCTTCAGAGGAGTAGTTTGTGCCAATGCTGTTCGTGTCTGGTTGGAACGATTATGGGAAGCTCCAACTGAAACACTGCAGCTTGGTGTTAGGGCTGTCCAACCTGAGTAAAGGCATTGCCATTACACACCTCATTAAATTACTGCTTCACGTTGTTTTGATTCCTGATTTCAGAATCACTTCATTTTCACTTTTAATTTTTATTATGCCACTTTATTTTCCTCCATTTTTTTAATTGCTGCATTCTAAAACATTCTTGTTTTCAGAGGAACATCAGTTGTGTGACGTGGGAGAGTTTCAGTGTCATGACCATGTGACTTGTGTCTCCCAGCACTGGCTGTGTGATGGAGAGCCTGATTGTCCCGATGATTCAGATGAGTCCTTAGACACATGTAAGTAAAGAAAGTGCCATTTGAATTTCATCTTCCTTTCCTTCTGTTTGTACCAATTATACAGCAGTTATAGGTTCTGCTTTTTTTTCTTTTTGGAAAAAAAAAAATAAGTTTTCATATTGGGGGAACAGGTTACGTTCACCGTCTGGGTGAGAGACTAAAGAAATGGAAGGTGTTTTGTTCGTGTGCCATTTTAAAGAACACTGTCACCAAAGCGTATGTTCCTTACGCTCTCATTGAGCTGTAGAAGAGCTGGAGAGGGTAAAGGCAAAGTCAGGCATGGGAAAAATGCATTCCTCTGGAAAGGGGAATGGCTGGTTGGAAATGAATAGGGCAAAATGTTTTTAATAAAAGTATGAAGCGTATGCAAGCATCAAAGGGAGGAACAAAAGAAAATGTATAAACTATGAGGGGAAAAAAAGCAAAGAAAAGAAAATGAGAAAGCTGTAATAAATCATGTTTAATTATAATAAAACTTTTTTTTTTTTTTGAATGTGGCTAAAAGCTTCTGAAGACAAGAGCAGTAACTTTACATACTTTTTTTCTTATCTGTCGTGTAGACTGCTGTTGAAGTGATATCAAATGTTAATATGTTTCCCTCATTCTGAGGAAAATGAGGGAATTTCTCAGTTTTATCCGCAGGATAATCTCAATGTAAGAGAAGAAACGTATTATGTATCAAAGCAAAACTTACAATTGAGAAGGCTAGAAGTGTGGCTTTCTGCTAGAAGAAAAGAAAGTATCAAACATCAGTCAGTGTTTAGGAGTCTAGTCTCTAAAATGAGGGACAGAAAGCTGAGATGTCTGGAAACCATTTCTGTCCGGGCAAATAGCGTACTGATGACCGCAGCCTTCCTGCTCCACAGTTTGCTCTCTGAAACTGATAGGAAAATTGCTTCTGGGGCTGTGGCAAGGGTGCTTTGATTAACTGCTTTTGAAACCCTTGAGGACTTTTAAAAACAAGATGTTGCATTTGGAAGCCTGAGGTGTACTTAAGATTCTGCTGTACCAACGGTTGCCATCTCTAACATGATACTTTTAAGCGTAACATTGAAGCATGGCATATTTACAGGTTAAAATTGTTCAGCTACCTAATGAATATTGTGATAAGAGCAAAGGAGTTGTCACGAGCTCAGTTTTTAATTTGCTTCCAGATACTTAGCACGTAGTTCCAGATCTATTCGCTTGCTGGAAACCTGGTTATTTTCTTCCCAAGAACTTTGCATGTTTATTGTACTGGACCATGTGATTTTAGTTCAATAATGCCATTCAGAATCACAGCAGGTTAATAACATAACCTCTGAAGTTTATTGATGGTTTAAAGAAAGGGAAATGGAGTGGGAAAGCAAGCCCATTCTCAGGACGCCAGCCAGTCTGATCCTTGTGGAAATACCTTTCCCGTTGCAAACACTAACAATTTCTGCAGGATGCATTGCTTATGCTGTCCAAAGTCAAAAATAAGTGTTAGCATTGTTACTTATCTGACTGTAGGGCAAGAAGGGGTTTGAATCGTCATGCACGCACAGATTATGTAATCCTTTGAGCTGCTGGTTGCTGAGGTGTCTGGACAACACCTGACTGCGCATGCTAACACCCTAACGCTGCCCTGCTTCACCATTGCAGTTCAGCTCAGCCCAGGCCTCTGCATGAAAATCGAGTGGCAGCACTGTGATGCTGGGAGAAACTGTCCGATATATTTGTTTCCAAGTATATTTCAGTGTTGATGGTTCTGTATGTCTCAGTCAGCATAATTTACTGTGGAGTGTGCTATTTCTTGAAATATGCATATGTACTCTAGCTTCATCAGGTAAGTTGCTTCTCGTTGGAGATTAATGTAATATTCCTTAATTTTCTTGCTGACACTTTGTATCATTATATCTGTACGGAGTTATAAACTACCTTGAAATATTCTTATGAAACGTTTGAGAAGTCTGTGGTGTTAATGCCAGGGACGCAGCACTTTCCAGCTTTAGTGCACTGCATCATGTGTTTGTTGGTTTGTAAATGAATGCAGCTTCTATTTGTCAGTTCCTTGATGACTGATGTAAGATGAATTATTTGGTGTGGCCTGACAGATATTGCTAGTTGTTCCTATAGCCATAAACAAATGAAGTTTGATTGATTTTCTGTGGATTTGTGCCTAGTAATAGGGTTTTCTGGGTTCAAATAATGTGCAAACATTGATCAAAGCTTTTCCTGCAAGTGGAAGTTCTTAACTTCTCTCCCATGAGGGCTTCAGTGTGTCTAGAAAGAGAGAAATTCTCATGCTGCAGCTTTTCCCATGGTGAGAATATGAAAAGTCTTATTAGTCTTTTCTCTCAGCCATCTATTAGCAGAAAACTTTAGGGAAATAAGTATCTTTCGCATCTCTTCTGCTGGCGTTTTGGCACGGTTTTGCAATAACCTTGAAAGTTGTGTAGAAACACATATGGTATCTACATAAACTGATTTTCCCAGAAACCTGCCTGAAATCATGCAAACTAGTCCCTTTATTAGCTTTAAAATAAAAAGAGATCTAGAACTGGACTAGGAAAAAAAGGTGACAATATAGAGTTCAGTCTCTGTGCTGGCAGAGGTTTGGGCAGGGCTCTGTGCTGGCACTGCTTCCTTGGGCTTTGGACAAGTGTGATGGAGCTGTCCTGCCATGGCCTGTGCCTTCTGAGTCAAAAGACGGCTTCTGTCACCAGTCTGTCTCACTTCTACTTTCCATCATCGAAGGAATAGCTTTGTAAAACCAGAACTGAATTCCTACAGCATTTGCATGTGTTCTGTCTGTTTCTCAGCAGATGTAATTCATTCTGCTCTCAGTGGAGCTGCTGTTTTTATAATACCAGAGGACCTGGTTCAGTAATCGAGAATGAATAATTTAGTGGACAAATTTTGTTGCTTTTCTGTTGGTGATTTGTTAGTAAGAAAAATGATTTCTAAAAATAATATTAATGAACCATCTGACCAAGTAATTTCCACTCTTTCTTGGGTGGTAAGTCTCCAGGTTGTTCATAAAGTTTTTGCAAGTAGTCAGGATCCAAAAATCAATTTGCTTAACCTAATCGGATGAAGCTTGGTTCTTCAGTAGACTAAATCAGTGAGCTCATTTGAAATCAACAGAACTCTGTCAGGTGCCCCAGAATCTGGACAGATGTGTTTGGCTTTAACAGACAGCTGGTGGTCTAGAGGTTGACATAGATGTTTAGAGGACTTTCTTTCTTGTAGCGTTTTTCCCTAATTATCACTTATATATTGTCTACATGATCATCTGCTAAACTGTTTTGCTAGGGCAAAGACAAAAGAGTCAAAGGTACTATTGAAGCAAATGGAGTTTAAAAAGAAAACAACAACACAAAAATAGTGGCAGCCTTTTGTGACATCTAATATGTTTTATTTTGCCTGCTTTAGGCACTCATGAGATAGAAATGTCTATTTAACAGTGACTTTTACTGTTTTTATCATTCTTGACACTCATATTACTTAAGCTGTAAGCATTTGTCAATTTCAAAAACCTTCATAGGGGCTGAAGTAGGTGAGTTCAGTCAAAGCACCAATTTAAAGCATGCCCATTTTTGGGTACCAGCATATGATGCATTACAGTTGGGCCTCCAAGTAACATACTCATCTCTAAATAAGCTCTGTGGTTGCCCAAGAAGTATCTGCATATTGCTTCTTAATGAGAGATTTGATTTGATATAGCATTGCCAGGTTTCTCCCTCAACCTCCTACTAACAGAATTGAGATCTGAAAGGTGTGTTTGCAAATTACTCCATCTGTTTGGTACTCTGTGGAACTTTTTTGTTAACAGCTTCAGGACTGTCTGGTTTGTGTGTTGTTTTTCTAACCTCAGTTCACAAACTCTTCTTTGTCAGAGTGTATCACGCTAAGGAAGGTGAAATAGACAAAGGAAGAAATTACTTATTTTTGCTTCTTTCTGGAGCTGTACACACTGAATATAGTTGGGTTTTGTAATGCTCAGTGCAAGGGATGTTTTATTGCTGCTTAGTCATGAAACAGAGGAAGATGTTATAGTGCTTGCTGATACTTGCCTTGTGCAGACTTTAGGTCTGGAAGAAGTATGCCCTGAACTCTTTCCATACCACTCTGGCATGTTCCAGGCTGCAGTGCTGTGCTATGGCACAGGTGCCCATTAGAGCCATCTGTGACCCTAAGTTCTGCTGGAGTACCACAAATATCTTGTGAGAGGAAAAAATACCACTACAATATCAGGTTGTCCTACTACTAAGGCATGAAAATATTTGATACTCTGTTATGTTAAGCATAACAAAATTTCAAAAACAATTCACACTGCACCATTAGACAGAAATTTCTCCTATTGTCCCCAGCTATAATTTATCCCGACACTGTTGCTCTTTTATTTGAGCTTTCTTAAATGCTAGCCAAATGACTATTTGAATATAAGCCACTCAGATTATTTATAGCTGGCTATTCCTAAACTGAAAGAATTTCAGTTTCCATTAACAAATCATCAACTTTGAATGGTCTATGTTTCTAGAAGTGTGAGTAGATGTAGCCTTATTACAAGATGTTGAAATCTGATAGTAATCTTTCTCTAGGGTTGTAAGGGATCATCATCTTCTATAATCATGGCTAAACTGAAGTTGAAAGAAGAAAAGAAAGGTAGCAACCAGAAATACCTTTTTTGAGTCTCACATTGTGTGATAAAATAGCTTTTCTGCTTTTCTCATTCTCTGGTTGCTAATTCTGTGAGACTGGTTTCACAAGCTTAAAAATGGTTAATTTTTAGTGCCTCAATTGTAGTTCTTTTACCGGCAAAGAATAAGATAATTGGGTGCTGTGTTGCTCCTGCAGTATGAAACAACAAAGATAAAATTTCCTAGAGCACCTATTTCTTTTATGAGTAGAGTCATTGGAATTCAACAGAGGACAGGTTCCCAAACCACTCTTAAGTAGCTTAGGAAAATCCCAGATCAATAAATAACTTGCATACATTCAAGGTGAGGTGTCAACAACAACAAAATGACAAATATTAATTGATCTTATGAAACTTTTGCTTGTGCCCTGGGTTAATTAGAGATTGTCCTGTGACACTGCCTAGCTCCCTCCCCTCACAGAGGCTGGGTAAAGAGAGGAGTGAGAAAGGAGGAAACGCTGAGTTCGAATAAGTGTTTTACTTAAAATGGTAAAGGCATGTGAGATAATAAAATATGAAAGGAACTGAGAGTAATAAATGTGACACAATGGAAAATACATGTATAAGGAAAAGGAAGAATCTCCTGACTGTGTAGTCCACAATAGCGACTGGAGGCAAAAAGAGGAGAGCTCCCAGAACCTGGAAACCACTTCCAGCCGAGGGTCTCCTTGAGGTTTCCCCTAGCAAAGCAACTTTGCTTGGTAACCCCTGTCTAAGATGTATTTGTTATGACCTGCTCTGCAATATTGCTGTTTGGCATACAGTCCTGGAGGCCTGCTGTGCTTGGTACTGTTCAGATATTTTGTTTTTCTCTGCCCCTTTTTCCAAAGTGAACATCTGCTGCCTGGGCTTCAGGTTCTGACCTCTGCTTTATACTTTCTCTAATTTGGGGAAAACCTCTATGCTCGGCCTCTCCAGAAAAGGTAGTTTGCAGAATATTAGAGCAAACAGTCTGGACAGGATGGATGTCAGCTGTGCTTGTTGTACCCTCTAGGTAAAGGTTATAGAGAAGCACCCCATTGAGACAAATCCTGTGATACAGAGGAGTTCAGGCTAGTCCACTGTGGCTTTTGGGCAGCTGTTGGTTAGACCCAGTTGTCCCTTTGAGAGGTTTTGTGCTTTGAGAACGTTCCTGTGTTTCTCACCCCTGGTTCTGCTCCTTCTCCCTTTGCACTCCATCTTGGGGTGCAGGTGAGTGCTTGTTTTCGGCCTGGGAATAACATGCCATTTTTGCACTTGCTGTCTGTCTCAGGCAGTATATGTGTGATGGAACAGAGGCCCCAGAGGACACTTGGAGGCAATTCCATTTTATATTTTCCCAATGACTGGTAAAACTGTGTGTGTGTATGGCTGTGGGCAGCAGGAGCCTCTGTGAGGAGGGGCTGAGGCTGCCCCATGCCAGCTCCAGCAGCCCACTGCAGGACACGGCTCCTCAGCAATAATTTTAAAGACTAAAAGTGTTCAATAAATTTTAAATACACAGAACAGAAAAATAAACTATTAAATTCTACTCTGATCTGCAGTCTGTGTATTTTTTAATGTTTTTATGTAGTCCATATGCCTAGGCCTGTTTCTTCCAGGTGTAACTGCCTTAAAAGCTAGTTCATAACTTTACAAAAGATTTTGGTTATAATGATACTTTTAGTATAAATATTACATATCTAATTATTGATTTTTTTATTACTTATTGATATCCGTTTTTACATTAACTTTCAATATAGACCAATGTGTTTTCCTAAGGCAAGTTTGTTTGAGGTTTACTAATAATGACTCCTGCCTTGCAGATCTGTAGCAGGAGATCTATGTGGTGTGTAAAAAGTGTAAGAGTAATTCCTTTGCAAAATCCTTTGAGCTCATGAAGCGCTTTCCTGAGTCTAAGAGAAAATGCTATGGTTTCTCATCAGATTAAGTAAGATGCAGCATTAGAATTCTTTCTGCCTTTGCACAGAGGACCATTTTTTAAAATGTTCATTTATTAATTGTTTTTTGGGCAAGGTGGCAAAATCACAGAATCTCCAGTCTCAGTGAAAAATGAGAAAAGATCTTGTTTATTGCATAGAAGAAACAACATCCCTAGCAAAAGGCCTGGGTTCAAATAGGCATAAATTCTGTAGCTTATCTGCTTGCTTTCTTCAGTAATTTCTGGAATAAAGTATGCAACAGCAATTTCAGGATTGGAGGATTTAGAGGTCATTGTATCTCTCAGTGCCATGGTCATTAGAAATATGCTACTTTTTTTGTTGGTCTATAGCTGATTATTTTTTGCACAGCTTTCTGGAAGTGGTTCATGGGGAATTCAGTTATATCATTGCTGACAAAATGAGCCTCTCTTAAGGTCTGTGGAAACACGTAGGTATAATACAAGGGCAGTACAGAGTCTTTGAAGGATGATGCCCAGTGCCTAAAACTCTGAAACAGCTCATTTATGGATTAATTGCTTGAAAATTGCACTTCTTTCACAGAAGCAGCTCTAATGGGATATGTACTCATAAGAAATTGAAAAGATCAATCTTTTGAAAACCCTATAAAAGTAAGTCATACTTTGACGAAGTCTGTTCGCAATTTTTTAATGCGAAGCAATTTTATTTTCATAAAAAGTAAAGAGAAGAGATGGCAAGACTTGTTACAGTCTCTTCTCCATGATATTGCGCTGGCTGTTAAGCCTAACCTAATGACATTGTGTTCTTGAGCACTGACCACCTTGACAATATTTGGCCACGAAAAAGGTCCATGTTTCGGTGGTGATCGCAGTTTGGGCATGTACAGTCTTTGAGGTACAGCTGCAGAGCTCCCTGGTTTCTCTGCAGGCATATGCCTGCTGCACTGTCAGCCCAGAGACCCCAGTGAGAGCCAGGCAATAGCAAGTGGTTGGAGGAACTCCACCAGCAAGTCTCTAAGTTGCGCCAGGGCAGGAACTTGTCATCTTGAAAATGTGGGGCAGTAACTGGTTCATTAGGCATTAGTGGCTGAGGGGGAGAGATGTGAGATTGTAGTCTGGGTGGTGTTTTTGATTTCATTTTATTTCAGGGGGTAGAATCTCTAGTTTAGTTCCGTAGTTTAGTATGTATTTGAACTTTTTTCCCCATGTTTTTGACCCTATTTACGTAAACATTTATTTCTATTCTACTTATTTTGCATTGTTTTACCTCAGCAAATTTGTTTCTACTTTTCCTTTTTCTCCTTTTTCTTTTTCTCTCCTTGCAACTCTTCCAGGGTCTTCTAAACTTGACTTTTTCCTTTTACTCCAACTCTGCATTTTTCAGATATTTTTTTTTTTATTATTTATCCCTAGTCCTCACTGTTGCTTTGTTCATTATTTTCCCATCTTCTTTTGTTTGCTCTGGTGATTCTGCTGATAAAGTTGCCAAAACTCTTTTTCATCCACTGTTTCCTCCATTTTTCCTCAGTCATCATCCCAAACAGATTCCCTTTCCTCCCTTGAGTCTCATCCTTTTTCTCTTCAGTGCTGTCCTGTTTCTTATTCCTTCATTTCCTGTCTCAGTTTTTATCTTCCCGAACAGTCCTTTGTCTTCCTTATCATGCTACTGTTGTTCAACAGCATCAAGAAAAAAGTATTTTGGGGAACATGGAATGCACCTGAAGCAGGATAATTCAGCCAAATATCAAGATGACTGTGATAGCCTTGCTTGTTAGGATGTCATTCCACTTTCTACCAGGAACAGCTTTGGTAAAATGGATGTAGGGAAATTACTGTATCACAGCCTTGTCTATTGAGAAGGTTTTGAAAAAACTAAAAACATATTTTGGAAAAAAAGAATGAAAGTATATAGTATCATCAAAACCCTTTTTGGCTTTGCTGGTGTAAAAAGGTAATTTTGGATAACGCAGGGATTTATAAATTACAGCAATATTGTGTGTGAAATTTCTTTCTGAAGGATTTTTTTTTTTTTTTTTATCTGAGGTGATGCTACTTCGTGGTGGGCCCGAATTGCACTGAGACTCATTACAAATGTTTATAATTATAATGATACGTCTGGCCTGCAGATCCTGTACTGGGAGAATTGTAGCATATTAAAACAGTGAGCTGGGTGGTGTTCTTTATTTGTCACTTTGAAAGTGCCAAAGTGTAATAACCATTTTTCTTCTCAAAATTACTGATGAAAACAACTCTGATTCCAGAAAGCCATCTGCCTGTTAGAAAAGTAAAGTTGCTCTTCCTGAAAATAGAGCTGTGACTTAAAATAAGAATTCAGGTATGCTTTTAGCTCTGTAACGCACAGTAGTTTTAGTCAGAAAAGAGGGCACTTTGCTATGGACAAAAAAATAATGTAAGACAAGAACTCTGTTCACAAATAATATTAACTATGAAAGAAGGGTGTAACTCATTGTAGCCAGCAGTCTGAATTCCACTGCACTGCATTTTACTCCTTCAGTAAGGCATAAAAGGAAATGATGGACAAGATTTTGTTTCAAAAGTATCCTTCAGGATTGTGCTCCTGATACTGAGTTTGGATGTACAGATCTAATCCTGAAAGTCTTCATTTTAGCAACTCTAAACATGTGTCCAGTACTTCTAGGAGAAATTCTGCGGTGCCGAATAGAACGTTGTCATGTCTCTGCTTTGCTCAATGCTTTCATCCTACATTACTCAAAGAAGCACCAATGTCCATGTGCATCTAGCTGAGCAGGACTGTGAACTGTGCCCTCAGACGCATGAAATTCCATGTAAAACTTGGATGTGTCCAATATGATGAAATAATTTCATGTCAGTTCCATCCATGAGAATGTGCATTTATAAGGTTGGACCCAAGTTTGTGTATATATTTCCTTAAGACAGTGCCAAATTCATGTTTACCATTGAACATTTATAACCTCAAGGTGCAGATTCTTAGGCAAAGTAGTTTTCAGTCTATTTTTTTAAATTATTACTTCTGTGATCTGCATGCAGCTGTAAGTGTGCTGAAGGCCAACGGTTGACTCATTAGGCTCCTGGAAAGTTGAATTTCACTTCACTTTGGCTGCACTGGAGATATCTCTGAGGCTAGCCAGGTCAGGGCTGCAGTTGCTACAAGTAACAGTATAATTTCTTTCCTGCTAATAATCCTGGGAGTCTGGATGCATCTGATGAATAAGGTCAGCTGAACTGTTTTTGTGTTTACAAAATTATTTAATTTTCCTTGTTCTTATCTTTCTTTGCAGTGACTTTGGCCTGGCCTTACACCCTGGTCGCTTCTTGTGTGACTTCATAGCAGGAGGGGGAAATTACAAGACAATTATTGAAGTGTGAAATTAAATTCTTAACGATAAAGTGTCTAAAATATCTCAAAAACATTACCTCAAAAAACAAACAGTGTAATTGATCCTACTTAATTACATGCTTAATATTTTTATACCAATGTAAAGCACATTGACGACGTACTAATCCATTTCATATTCACTGCCACCACAGATTTTCCTCCTTCTTATTTGCTTTGCATCTCATCATTATCATGCGCGTAAAACTAGTATTCTTAGAATTTTTATAGAATTATTTCCATATAAAATAAGGAAAAGTCCAATATATGAATACTAAACAGCTCATTAACATGGTTTGTAATATATCTATTCGTGATAAAAGCAGCTGAGAAATGCTGATATAAAATAGTTCTTCAGTCCCAGAGTATAACTAAGATTAGAAGAATCATGCCTTGGATAATAAATACTTCAGGGAAAACAGGAAATCTTAAATACAAATAAAATCAAATAAAGTGCTTTGTATGCTTAATCAAACACATTAACAGATGCATTTATTTCAGTTAAATAATTAATATATAACTAGTTCTGGCAGCCACAAATTTTAATGATAAAAAAAAAAAAAAAACCTGAAGATTATGGGAAAGACTTTAAATTCAGGAGAAAAAAAATGCTGCCTTTAAGAGACATTAAGGACTGTTTTTATGGGGACTTGTCACAAAGATTGTTAATGATGGCAAGCAAGGCATGTGGAAGAAGCATCCAACCTACCATGTTAAGAAGCCTGATCTTTAAATTTGCTGTGTGTGGGCCAGCTGTCTCCAGGTGAAGAAACAGGATTGGCTTTGAACAATTTATTTGATGAACTGTTCATTCTCTGATGATCGGTTCGGTCCTTGGAGTTATTGTCATCGGCCTTTTAGCCGTGCTTTCTGTGTCCAGGCCATAGGCGGAGGCTGTTGTGAATCACCTGTCCTAATCTGTCCTTAGCATGTGACAGAGGAATTCTGCATTCACAGTGAGTTTTTTAGAAGCTGGAGCTCAAATTTAGGAAGTGCAAGAAAAAGGTGAATAGATAAATGGTTCTCACTAAACTAGAACAAGGGTAACTTTGACTAAGATAAACTTAAAGAAAGAGATCATATATTTGAGCGGGTGACGGGTTGAAATGACATATGTGATGTTCCCTGACCTCTAATACCTGCTCTTTGTTGTTTTGGCTTGCTGCTGTCAGGAACAGTACCCAGGAGGATGAGGGCACGCAGCGGTTCATGCGGCCAGCATCTCTAACGCAGCCACGGCTTAGCGGTGTGGGGAGCACAGCGAGTGCCGATGCAGCAGTCTGCCGCAGCTGCCAATTTGTTAAGCCTGGAAAGGCTGGATGGCATGAGTGCTTGAGGAAGAGCTCTTGGCACCAGGAGGGGAAGCTGTAGAGCAACACGATCTGATCAGCTCCCAAATCTTCCAGCAGCCCGTGTAGCTCAGTGCAAATGGTGCAGGCTTTGTGCCTCGGCCCACACTACGTACCACGTGCAGGCTTGTTATTCACTCACCCCTGCCCAGTCTGCCAGACACTTGCTCAAAGGGTATTGTTGAGTACTCTTTCAGTTCCTTTCATTGTAGTCAAACACCTGTATCTTGTGGCCCTGTCAGCAGTGTAGAATTTTTTAAAAACAAATTAGTTTTCAAAGTAATTGTAATACTTCATTCCAATAGGGACTGATCTAAGCCTGAGGAGGAAGTGAAAATTACACTCATCCAGACAGCTTGGTTGCCTTTTTTGTGGTAAAACAGAAAACCATAAATCATAGTATGTTTATGCTGTTTTTCCATGACTCAGCTGTATTTGTTCTCACGTGTGATTTGCCAGCAGGCCTACAATTTTGAATGCATAAAAAAGTACTCTAAGATTCTTCACCAGTTCATATTTTCTTGCTCTGATTTTTGTATCACAAAATAAATAGCTGAAAAACTTTGAATGTAGTCAAGGAGACGTTCCTTTTCCATTTTGGAGAAAGATACTAAAAGTTGTATAAAATTGCCACTGAGAAGTCAGTTGTGCAGAAGAAGCAGTGATGCAGCGCCCACGGTTTCCTCAAACTTTCACTTTTTGATCTGGATTTGGACTCCTTGCATAGCAGCCCCTTTCAATATGGGTCATATAACTAGAAATAGTGCTAGCTGGTTTAAAAAAAAAAAAAAAAAAACTGACTGCAGGTCAGTGCTGTGCTACTCACTGGTATTGCTCCAGTATGGGACTGGGTGTACCTGAGGTCAGAGGACTTGCCAGGGGAAATGCTGTTTTGGTGTGCGAGGGTGGGCAGGACTCCTCAGACATAGGCTTAGTAGTGGTAGAATTTAATGATATTGGGATAGTCTTTCAAGGGATTTTGTCTAATACCAGTTTTTTGCATCAAGTTGACAGATCTCCTTTTTAGAAACTGACATGGCCAGAATAAAAAGAATACATAAAATAGCATAACTGCTATCAGCACAGGGACATGCTAAGTACCAAAGCTAATTCCTAACACCATGTGGTAGCCTTGGTAAATGTCCTACACTGCGTGCCCACTTTACTGTCGTTTATTTATAATGACAGATTCATTTCAGTGAGATGCTTTTAGCTTGTTAAAACAGCATTAGTTAGGCTGCAGGCAGCAGTGATATTTTGATGGTGATCCACACCTGCCTCAACAAACTCATGAGGCAGTGATCTTTGGTGTAGGGCTCTGTGTGGTTGTGCTGAGCTCCTTAAGATGCCTTACCCTAGTAGAAGGCATCAGCTATATGAAGTACTGAGTCTTGGCAATAAAAACAAATGCGGCATGGCATGGCAATCCATTACCATCCCCTGGTTCACTGTAGCATCATCCTTTCAGGGACACAAACAAGGGCAATATAATAACCTGAGCTGTCATCAGCCCAGTTAGTGCTGGAGAGCTGCAATGACTTTTTGCAGGGTTCAGGGCTGGGTCTTCTGCATCATTAATGCTCCTCTGAGGGCGAGCAGGATCTTTTCTGTTGCAACACGGAGTGACTAACATAAAAATAAGAAAGGTGGTACAGGACCTCATGCTAGTGTCTTATTAATAGGTGATAGTGCCTGTCTCTGAGTGGTTGTGCTCCTTGCTAATAAGTTGTAGGACTGTGGTGGGACATGGCTAAAACATCTCAAACTAACACTTCTGTCTCAAATTTAGCCAGAGAAACGTAACGGTGTACATATGCACCAGAAGCAGGGTGTTTGGTGGCAGCAGTTTCTCGTGAATCTATGTTGCACCCTCCATTATCACCTGGAAGGTGGATTTCATCTGCAGCAGCGGCTCTGGCAATCACTGGATGCTTTTTAGGTGGTGTTAGAAAACATTTTTAATACGTGCAGGGTCTGCTTCCACTTTAGGCTTCATGACTCCGTTATCTACGGAGCTCAGGTACAATGATGCAATATTTTTGAAGTTAAAGTTGCAAATCCTCTACTGGTTACTGTTTTTTTTTTTTATTATTATTATTTGTATTTTTTTCTCTCTCCTCCAGAAGGGCTTTTGCAAGGCTGTTTTTGCAAGGATGGCATGTCACGGGTAGTGAAGTGCGGCTAATTCTGACATCTTGTAAATATCAAAACAACATGTTTCGCATTTACAGTAATGTGCTGAGGTCAAAATTACATTTCTATTTCAATAGATAAGCATTTTGTCTCTGTTAGTATCTACAACTTAAAGCTACAGGATGAAAACAAATATTTAATATTCTCCAAGAAAAACTTCTAAATACCAATATAAAACGACAGTCTAACATTCTAGTGAGTGCCAGCTTGTTCTGAATGCTGCATTCATACTGCTAGGTGTGCTTCTTTTTTGACCATGGTACTTTAAAACGACTGGTCACTGCTCGTTTGGGAGATGTTATTATCTCTGAGCTTACTCTTATGTCAGGATTGCTCCCTCTTTTAATTAAATCCCTTCAGTTTCCAGACTGTCTGAGACTGGAGTCTGATATCCCTTGGACACATCTGAGCAGCAGCTTTTTCATCCTGTTGACTCGGTTGGCATTCTTCCCCTAGTATCACTGCATCTTACTCACTTTGTGCGCGTCTGTTTATATCTCGTGCTCCCTCAGGGCATACAAGATCACTAATCTAAGCCCTTAGTTTTAGCTCACTATTTTCTTATTCTTCCAATTGATGTGCAGTATAAATATCATTGTTGCTTGAGCACTAATGTACAATTTAAAAACCATAAATACCCCATTTGCTGAAGGCTAATAGTCTATTCAATTTGTGCTGAAATACCGCCTGTTATTCCGTGAATAATCTGTTTTCTGAGGAGGTGATTCTGTTATCTTTGCTATGCCATGCAAACTCTTGCAAAGTAATATAATTTCAGTTCTTTCATCTCTTTTTGGCAAATGCTAGACACTGCCTCAACTGTCTGCCTTGTCTTCTGTTGTGGATTTAGCCTGATTGCTGGAATGCCTCTGCTGCCAGGACAGCCACTTGCTGTAGGGTGATGCTTTGGGCAGTGGAAACACAGCAAAACCTGACTTTTTTTTTTTTTTTTTTTTTTTTTTTTAAATATTTGAGTGGTTCTTGCATTTCATAGCTTATTTCCAATGTGAATCAACTGGAAATATTTCACAATTTTAACTGAATTGCCATACAACCACAATTTTAAGAGAGTTATGTATTTCAGTCACACCAATAAGAAGAAAGAAATGATACAGGGTTACAAATGTTATTCTGTGATCACTCAGACATGAGGATTCTGGGAGAGGATGATGGGATGTGGCATTAAAAATGTGAGCAGTATAGTGTAATATTAGCTTTGGCAAAAAATAGCAACTACTTCTACACTCCTACCAGAGACTTTTAAACATACAGGTTATTACATGCTAAGGCCAATCTAGAAGTTCCAGGAATGGTGATACAATAAAAAATGTTTTAGCCCTATCTTTAATAAGGATTTTCATCTTCGGTCCGTGAAGCATGTTGTAACATGAACAGAAAACAAGAAGCTTAAATAGGTGCAATAAAAAAAACCTTTGCTTGGTTTTGAAATGGAAAGTGGCATACTAAAAATATAAATGTATCTAGAATGGAAATTTTTAAGAGAAAGTTATGATATCTCCAGGACTGTCTCTGTTTTCTGGTGAGGAAATCTTGTATTTTACTGTTCTTTATTTCAGCTTACTCTTTTTATTTAAGACTAAGATGAAATAAAGTATGCCTTCAGCTTCTGTGTCGGTATAATAAGTGGTGTAGTAAATTTATCAGTCTATCAGAAGTTGATGAATATCTGTTGGAGAAGAGATTTATAGCGAAATCTCATGTTACAAAAAGCTTAGCTGTGTAACCTCTGTACAGTTCTGTTAGTAAATAGATGTCACACATGATGGAGCCAAAATATAAAGATTTTTTTTCCTTCCTCTAAAGATGATGATTAAGGAAAAGACCCTCTCCCTCTCGTGTATGGTGGTACCGCAAATGAAGTACATAATGAATGCAGTAGGGAGAAAAAAGATACTTAAGTGCTTTGAATGGTGTTTTAGCATAGTTCTAACAGCAATCCGAAAAGGAAGCGTGGCGTGAAACTTGTGACATTGCTGTATGGAGGCTGGAGAAGCTGAGGTCCCACCAAGGTTAAAGCAGTTCCTGAGCTTGAAGCAGCAGACCGATAACTTTGGGAATGGCTGTATTTCTTGGTGACCAGTTACTTTGCAGATCACTCACAGTTTGTTTGAACAAATTCAGTATTTTGGGATTTAATAAAGGATAATGTTTGATTGCCCTGAGTCAGCAGCAGAACTATCAAGAGAGCACTGGAGTCTATGAACCAAGGCAGGGAAAAGCAGCAGTGAAAATGTGCATTTGGCTGGGGACCGTTTCCTTTCCTTGCACAGGGGCCTTGTGCCAGTGCTGTCAAGGTAAGCAGTGCTACTCTTTAAGGCTGTTTTTCTGTTGTTGTTTTGATTTCTTTTTTTTTTTTTCTTTTCTCTTCAAGAAACAGAAGCAGTAAAACAATTGGCCAATCTGTTTTTCCTGTAAGTGTCCTTATTTCACACTTCAAATTAAAGTTCTGGTGGTACTTAACCTTTATAAAATGGTCTACTTTTAAAATGTTTAAATTATTTGTGTATATTACTTTTTAACAGTATTTAAAATGTTGTAAATGTATATATTGCAAGAGTAAAGTATTTTGAATGTCAGAAACAGTGCGCAGAAGTAGCGCCTATGCTGACATTTGGCAGCTGTGTGTCCCATCTATATTTGTTTATAGGTTCAGGTAAACATACTGGGTTTGCTTTGCTGGATTTGAAATCTATGTGGATTCTGTTAGGTGACGGCTTTACAGCCACTGCCAGGCTTCTGTTGTGTTGATGACAGCATGATATGATAATTACACTATTGATCCCATCAGGAATCCAGTCACAATTTAGTGAGCTTCAGGCACTGATATTCCAATCAACAGATTTATCTTGTAATCATTATGTACTTGAAGAGTCATGTGATGGTGTGAGGTATACAGGATGACTAAAGATCTCAGTTGAGAGCCACTGTGTTAATGAGAAGGCTGGGAAACAGCTGGAGGTTGTAGCAGGCAAGAGGTAAGTCAGCCTGCCTACTAGCACGTTCAGCTCCTTAGTCTTTACTTCACCCAAAAATTGCCTCACAATTGAGGTGGCCTACAAGATGTATGCTGTTATGCACATCAAAACAGTTGAACACCTTTTTCTTTCATGATGCATGATTGTATTGAGGATGGGGAGCATTTAATGATCATGGTTATTACTGGTGCAGATAAATTGCAGATGGTCCAGGAGGAGCACTCTCAGGCTTTCTCAAGCTTGTTTTACAATGTAGACAATACAGATGCATGCATTTCTTTCAATACTTATATGCTGTTTTGATATCTGAAAGAAGCTGATTGCGTGTTTGTGTTGGCCTGGAGGCCAACTGAGTCACAATGATGGGAGACTTACACCATGGTGGTTTGCCAAAAGATAAAAGCATGAACATAGATTCTCATTTTGAATGATCTCATAAGATAAGCATGTGATGAATTCGATCCTAGGTACGGAGAGGGAAGAAGAGGATGTAAGTGTTGATGGTGTGCCTTGAGTCTGCCAACAGCAGTCTTGGGGTGAGCATTAGGAGTGTTGGAGCAAATGCTGTTGTGCAGAGCATATTGAATTGACTTGTTGATACAGTTGTGTATTTATCTTAATTTCCTCTTACGTATGACAGCAAAGGACTTACTTCCTCAGCATGCCTAATTCAGACAGCAGTGTACTCGTGTGTACTTCTCAGACGTACAGAATCTATAAAAACATGTTTCAGAAGGCAGGAAGATCACAGTTATTTATGACACTGTTCAGTGGTCATAAAAACATTGAGCTTTCTTTAAAGGCTTTTTCAAAGCCTGAGATGTTTTCAGTGTAGAATGTGGTAGAAAGTATCACAAATAAGGTTGAGACTCAATCTACAAATACCTTTGTTGTGTCCTATAATAAAAAGATGAGCAGGAGGTAATTAAAACTTTATCATAGCACACTTGGCAGATTTGGCGTGTTAAGCTAACAGCTAGCTGTACTCTGTTCTTCACCTTGTAAGAGAGAACTAAAACCAACAGAGCATTCTTACTTTAGAAAGATGTTGTAGCTTACTATTGCATTTTTTTATCTATTAAACTGTTTCAGAAAACTTAGGATGCTATGCCTTTGCTTCTATCAAAAGTTGTCTTATGCATCTCCATTTAACAAGCATAGGTTGTCTTTCAAAGTGATTTTTTTCTTATAAATGCCTGTCAAGGTATGATTACGCACACCTGGTCATTTCAACCACTTACTCTGCATGCTAAACACACCCAACAAGCATATCATTTAGCATTAATGGGATAATTATTGTATGTGAAATACTGATTTATGAGAAAAGACACGTTTACTAAGATCTGACATTTGTTCAATTCATTACTCATGTTAGATAGCAATTAAACTTTACAAGGTTATTTTGAATTGATTGCTACAGAAATTTTGTACGATAGTTACTGTAATACATGTGCAGTGATACATCATCTACAGCTACAGTGCCATCTTAACCAAACATTAATTTTAACTCAACCCTAGACATTCAGTTGTTAATTATAGCTGCTCATTGTTTATAATACGTTGTAGCATAGAAGTTGGAGTACTGTCCACTGTAGGTATAATGTATATCTTGTCCAAGAGTGGTTTTGCACTAGGTTCTGTTGAAATCAGGGAAATGTACACTATACCTACTGGATCTCCTAACTGTACGGCAAATTGCACACAAGATATGTGACAAAATGAAAAATGTGTCAGAAGTTTTGTTTCTCTGACCAAATACATGGACAGGTACAAGACTTGCTGATTTTCGTGACAAGTTGTAGTACGTCCAACTTCAGTGTTCCATAATCCCCTGCACTTTTTTTTTTTTTTTGGAAGATCCTTAGGGAGTTACTGTTCCACTCTAAAGTTCTTATTAGATGATGTATAAAGGTATAAAGTCCCTGTCTATCCCATGAAAAGTCAGAGGAAGTTCACAATGAGTTTAATTTTCAGCATGAGGCTGCGTTAGACAAGAAGCTGACCTTGTGATCACTGCCTTTGCACAGCGACAGTTCTCGGTGTCCCCGTAGAGCAGAATAATGCCACACTGGGAAAGAGATATTGAGTTCAGACAAGGGAGGTGAATGAGCAATTGTTCAGCTTGTATGGGACTCCCGAGCTGCCTCTGGAGCTTCTGCCAGGGCCTCTCTGGGCTCACCTCTTCCATAAGTGGTGGTAGCGCTTGGTCCTGACTAGCTGGAAGCCAAATACTAAAACTCTTCCACTTTTGACTTGTTGCTTGGTATTTCTTTTCTTTTATGTGCTTAGTAGCTGTTGAAATTCCACTGCTTCATAGCTTTTTATTTCAAAAAATAAAAGGGAGGTATAAAAAGAACAGGATGCTGAAATGGGAGGATACTCCAGAGACTAGATAAGAGAAAAAAGAGGACCTAGCTTTGGGAGGGAGTTGAAAGCAAAAAATCTTCAGTCCAGCATTAAGGTAGGGCTATGAGTTCAAAGGAGTGGTATTTCCAAGTCTTTTGAATCTGTTTCTGACCAAATATGCCTGCTTTCCACAAAGATAATTGCTCTTTATTAGAGAGAAAAAGCACGGGCAGGATTTGCAGTGTTTAGTTGAGGCTGTATAGGAACCAAAAACACATTTTCGTGGGAAATTGTGTAGATAACCTTTTCTTAGTTGGAAACTCTAGTATCTGAAGGATGTATTTTCTACATAAAACTGAAGTTTACGTACAAATTGGCTGGTAAACAGTCGTGACATCAGCTACAAAGTGTTGAAGAATATTAGTGAAACATAACGCCAGAGACTTAACCAATGTTGACAATCTATTTTTTTTTTTTTAAGAATGCTTTCATTTATTTATTTAAAAA
>VXAV01005796.1:162044-179312 GCA_013399715.1 Alectura lathami | reverse complement strand
AAAAAAAAAAAACTTTTTCTCAGGGTAAACAATTCTTTTATTGGAGGAAGATGTTCATGCATCATTTGTAAGTATGCGATGAAGAAAAGCAAAGGAATGTGTCTAATTAGTTACCTTTATGTAAAACACCCAAATTACTCCTTTATGTTAGCAGGGAAGACTGGGCAGGAAAGTGGTTGTTATCAGAGAACTTGGATTTTGAAGTCAATTGTGTAGATTCTATGGCATTTTCAGTTCTGTAAGAATAATTAAACAAAATATACAGGGATGGGTTCTTAAAGTATGAACTCTTCAGTTTCTCTGGTGCTGTGTCCATTTAGTAACATTTGTCGTAAAAGTTGGTTGCAATTTTATTGTACATGATGTTAAAATCTAATACATCTTACAAGAAAATAAAAAGTAAATATGCATTTAATTCTATTCAGTGTAGTTAATATTTAGAGTGCAAATAATGGAAAATTGTAAGTATTTGTAGGGTTTTTTTTGGATGCTATCATTATTTTAAATGCTCTGAAATACTACCCTTGGTTTCATGGACTGTGATATGCTAATATTCTTTTATTATTATTTGTCTTCTAAAATCTCCCAGGATTTAAAAAAAAATATATTTTTTCTGTAGCCAGATGGTTTCTCACAACTTTGTGTTTTAGAAAGCTATCTTTTCAAGCCCTTGGAAACTGGAAAAAAAAAAATCTTGTAGACAAGAACAATAATCTCTTCCTGTGATTTATGTAACACATAAAATGCATACTTTTTAAATACTTACAGTTAAATAGATTCTCACTCATTGCTACACTGCTCCAAGGAAGAAAAGATTTAAAACATATGGAAAAAAGAATGCCAAACCTTCTTAGAAGACGGACTTTTAACTGCTGTTAAAATTGGCAGTTTAATTTTATATAACAGCCAGTGACTGAAACATCAGTTCAGAAATCAAAACTTCTGTGAAGTTTTGAAAAGTGTCATCAACCTTCTCTTCTGGGTTTGTTCTGATTCCAAAAAGAAATTAAAATACAAATTTATCACAAGAAGAACACTAAATAATTTTGGTTTTATTTTTCTCAACGAGGCAGATGGACAGCCTAAATCACTTAATTTGATTAAAAAAATAAATCAGCTTTTATTTTTAATCCTTTTTCTAATGTTCCATGCAGAAAAATACTTAAGGTTATTTGCAAATAAAAAGACAGAATGCTTTGGAAACATCACAAGATTAAATATTTTAGGGATCTGGTTTTCTTTACCTGGAAACATCAGAATTATACAGTCATCTGAGTTGGAAGGGACCTTTAAAGGCCATCTACTCCAGCTTCCCTGCAGTGTGTCCCTGCAGTGCACAGGGACACCTACAGATGCTACTGGTTGCTCAGAGCCCTGTCCAGCCTGACCTTGAAGGTCTCCAGGGATGGGGCATCCACCACCTCTCTGGGCAACCTGTGCCAGTGCTCCACCACCCTTATTGTGAAGAACTTTTTCCTTATATCCAATCTAAATCTTCCCTCTCTCAATGTGAAACCATTTCCCTTAGGCCGACCACAACAGACCCTGGTACAGAGTCTGTCCCCCTCTTTCTTGTAGCCCCCCTTTAGATACTGAAAGGCTGCTATGAGGTGTCTCCAGAGCCTTCTCTTCTCCAGGCTGAACAGCCCCAGCTCTCTCAGCCTGCCCTCACAGGGAGGTGTTCCATCCCTTGGATCATTTCTGTGCCCTCCTCTGGACACACTCCAACAGCTCCATGTCCCTCCTGTGCTGAGCACTCCCCATCTGGACGCGGTGCTCCAGGTGGGGTCTCACCAGTGCAGAGCAGAGGGGCAGGATCACCTCCCTTGCCCTGCTTGCCACGCTTCTTTGGATGCTGCCCAGGATGCGGTTGCTCTCTGGGCTGCGAGGGCACGCTGCTGGCTCGTGTCCCGCTTGTCACCCACCAGTACCACCAAGTCCCTTTCATCAGGGCTGCTCTCAATCCTTGCATCCCCCAGCTTGTGCTGATAGCGGGTGTTGCTGCGACCCAGGTGCAGGACCTTACATTTGGCTTTGTTGAAGCTCATGAGGTCAGCCTGGGCCCTGCTCAGAAGATGAAGTACTTACAGAGTTTGTGCTGCTTCAGGCTGGAAGTAGGTGCCTGCCTTATGCCAGGAGATCTGCCAGTGAGGGAGCGGTCAGCATCCTGAGTCCATGTGCTTATGCTACAGGAGTGGATGTTTCTTCTACAAGGCCAAAACTAATTATGAACAAGTTTGATGAACTAAAGTGTAAAACCTCAGAAACGAGTGAAAAAGGAGAAGAATGTGCTTATGGATTTTTTTTCAGATTTTAGGTAACATAGGTAGCTACACTTACAGTGTGTTTCTGTGGAGTTAAAAGCAATGTTTCCAACCTTATTTTTGTCTTTTTTTTTTTGCTTTCAAATTTTGACTCATATGTTTACAGAGCTAGTACAATATACTAGGGTGAATTTTGATAAACATATTGATTGCGCCAATACTTTCATAGTAAATAGACACTTTGGGCAATTAAAGCAGTTAAAGGCTTTGTTAAAGAAAAAAATAAAGGGTTTTCTGTTAGTTGATTCATTTGCTTAAGTGGAGAGAAAGAAAATGCCTAAATGTATATGTTTTGCAGAGGGTTACTCCCACAGTGTTACTTAATTTTGTCTGTAGGTATCCTGCTGAAATTTCCTGTATTCTTTCTTTGTGTGTGTCTGTTTGTACATAAAGAGCCTTATTAGCACATCAGTTATATTCCCTTGAGAGACTGTCTTTTTTCCTCTCACTCCTTATGCAGAGCTCCCAGGTATCAGTATTCAAGGTACAATGAAAAAACCTCAGGTTCGCAAAAGAAATTCTCCTGTTTCAATAGCGTGCTTGTTCTTTTTATATTGTGAAAAAGTACAAAGCCTAATGTAATTGGAAAGAAAGTTATTGCAGAAATTACTTTCTCTCGAGCTGTTGTCCTAGCTCCAGAAGCAGTAGCAGATTGAAATGTAAAAAAGTTTTGCTTGCAGCATTAGACCGGAGTGGGTTTCAGGATAAAAAATGTTTTTGCAGTTTTGCATTCTATAGTTTTACTTTACGTTTCTAGCATATCTTTCTTATGCTGTTCCTTATCTCTGGCTGTAAAAGGGAAGCACTGGGGGGGGGGAACATTACCTCCAGAAAATAGATTTTTGCTTTTTTGTTTCCTATCAGAATTCTAGCTTGGAGCTGTTTCTTGGCTTTCTAACACAGGGTGCTTCCCAAATACCCCGGAGTCACCTTCTGTATTGAGAACAGGTCAGCAATTCAAGCTGGCAGTGAAATTCCTTGACTATTTCATGCTTGGCATGCCGTGCTTCACCATGTCATCAGCAGCACAGAGCCCTGATGTGTTTGGGGAAACGCACTGCTGTTGAGCAGGACATTCACATGGCTATTTTCCTGTCTGGGCTGCCAGGCACCAAAACAATTAAAGGCTCCATCCACAGTGTGCAGGCAGATGCCTGTCACTTAGGAAGCATTAGTCCAAGCTTTAGATCTGCAACCAGCAGCTCAGCTGCCACTCAGCCTGGCAGCTTCCACCAGACACTTCTGCTTTCTGGGGAATCATGCTCTACTCCACAGGGTGCGTGTGATGGATGGGGTTATGTAGGAAACTCAGGTGCCAGCTGTAGATTAAGCGTTTGGCATCCATTGGAGCAGGACTGCAAGTTAAAACAATGTCCTGACTGGTTCCTGCATGTGATGTTTGAACCAAAATTACCTTCTGCCTCTGCCCCACTGACTGTTATATACATAGGATGGAGCAGTGCCAGTGATCAGAAGGAGATTGCCTGCTGCACCCTGCTCTCAGATGCTCACAGGGCAGCACGTGAAGTAGGAGGGATGGGAGATGCTCCCTGAAACCCCTCTGATGTGCTCTGGGACAGTTCCTGAAGACAAGCTATAGCTGAGGTGTCGTGCTAGGGCACGGAGTGGTGATTGAAAGCAGTAAGCATGCTTTCATCTTAGTCCCACAAAGTAAAAAGTGCATTACTTACCTGCTTTTTTTTTTGTTGTTTTTGTTTTAATTGAAGTCATGGAAAGATGAAAAATACAAAATGTTATTAATCATAAACGGCCTTTCACCTGCTTCAGCACCTCAGCTCACTTTCTACTTATCTTCTTTTCAGTTATGACAGGCCTATGACATCTTTTAATTTAAACTAATGTCTGCTGTCTTCTTCTTCATCCTGCCCTGTGGGGTAAGGGGATGGGAATGGACCAAAGGCAGATCTGAATGTCAATTTCCTGGGAACAGTTTGGGTCAGCGAGGCAGAGCTGTGCAGAGGCTGCTGCAGACCCAGACAGCATCTCTGCCCACATATTCCTATTTTTTAAAATTTTTAAAAGGCTTTTTGCAGTGTCATTTGGGGACATACAAAATTAGGTTGTAAACTCCAAGCTTAACCGTAGTATTTTCAACTTCTGGCTTGTTTTTCTTCATGTATCTCTTCAGTATACTTGGTGTCTTCTTAGTATGTTGATTTCATGTAATTTAATCACTATGACATAGATATTATATTGCTGAATAGGAATTGAGCCTACTAAGTTAAAAATGTTAAAGAAAATCATGCTACTCATCATAATATCATAAGGTCTCTGTAGTAAAATGTCTTTAAAGTTAATAATTATGTTATAATTCTTTGTAACTGCATGAGGGTTAATGGAGCAGGAATGTAGTTTATGGAGGAATTCCTTTTGCAGAATTGCTTTCAAAATCTTTTCTTTTTTTCAAGTAGAACAGTACTGAGCTAGGTTCATCTTCATCTCTAGAAACCCATTTCAGTGCGAATTCTACTAGTTTCAGACAAAACATACTGTTCCAATGGAGCTAGGGTCTTTCATTTTTGAAGTCATACTTTAAATGTTTTATCTGTGAGATAAATATACTGTTAGGGAATTTGCTCTGGTTATACTACTTGCAGCTAAAATTTAGTAAAAGAGGAAGGACACCGGTTTAAAATTAGTGAATCCTGCCTGGGAGTGGATCCTACAGTTAGTTCCAGACCATGGTCAGGAGACTTATTCAACCTGCTAGCTTTTCCAAAACAAACCGACCCTATTTGTGTATTACTGGTAAGTGAAGGTTGCAAAGAAAAACTAAATTTTGTTTTTAAGTTACCCATCAAAATAGACTGGGCACAAAATATTTATTTTTTATCATCAGGAACTGAATGTAGACACTGGTATGTAAAATGATGAACATAGTCATAAATATCTTTATTATTTATATTATTATTTTTACTACCGTTATTGATGATCTGGATGACGGCATTGAGTGCACCCTCGTTAAATTTGCAGCTGACACCAAGTTGGGAGGAAGTGTTGATCTGCGTGATGGAAGGAAGGAAGGTCCTACAGAGAATCTGGACAGGCTGGATCGATGGGCTGAGGCTAACTGCATGGAGTTCAACAAGACCAAGTCTCGGTTCCTGCACTTTGGTCACAACAACCCCATGCAATGCTACAGGCCGTGGGGCAGAGTAGCTAGAAAGCTGTACAAGGAAAAGGACCTGGAGGTGCTAGCTGACAGCCGGCTGAATGTGAGCCAGCAGCGTGCCCAGGTGGCCGAGAAGGCCAATGGCATTCTGGCTTGTATTAGGACTAGTGTGGCCATCAGGAGCAGAGAGGTGATCGTCCCCCTGTACTGGGCACTGGTGAGGCCGCACCTCGAGTGCTGTGTTCAGTTCTGGGCCCCTCACTACAAGAAGGACATTGAGGCCCAGTAGCATGCCCAAAGAAGGGCAGCAGAGTTGGTGAGGGGCCTGGAGCACAAGTTTTATGGGGAGCAGCTGAGGGAACTGAGGCTGTTCAGACTGGAGAAGAGGAGGCTCAGGGAAGACCTTACTGCTCTCTACAGCTCCCTGAAAGGAGGCTGTAGTGGGGTGGGGGTCAGCCTCTTCTCCCAGGTAACTTTGGTAGGACAAGAGGTGATGGCCTCAGACTGCGCTAGGGGAGGTTCAGGTTGGATGTTAGGAAAAACTTCTCGGAGAGAGTGGTCAGGCATTGGAACAGGCTGCCCAGGGAGGTGGTGGAGTCTCCTTCCCTGGAGGTGTTCAAGAAACGTGTAGATGTGGCACTGAGGGACATGGTTTAGTGGGCATAGAGGTGTTAGGTTGACAGTTGGACTAGATGATCTTCTAGGTCTTTTCCAATCATTGTGATTCTATGGTTCTATAAACAAATTTCATCAGTCTCTCTGGCATATAAAATCAAAAAGTCTTGCCCTTCAGTGAAAAGCAGAAAGGAGATAAAGTGTTGCTGCTCTCCACAGAAGCCTGGGAAACCTTTAGATAGCCACAAGAATTTTCAGGTAAAAGGCAAACAAAAACAGGGAAAGCTGTGGAACAGTGTAGGAAGGCTGAAGATGCCTTTAAATACAGAGATTTCATGTGCTGCGCTCATGAACAGTCATCCCAATGTGGTGACATAATGAGCATTTATGATTCACTAGAGAGGAGGACCTTGGAGATAACACATGGAAAAGCAAGGGAAGACAGTGAGATCATAAGTGATTTTTGTTTCTGGTTTGCTCAAGAGCTTCCAAGCCTGGTATCATTTGGCAAACGGGGCTTGTGCTCAAGCATCAGTCAAGAGATCATGGGATGAAATTGTTTTGCAAACAGTGCCGCTCCATGTGGTCTTAATGATAAGTCTGCAACATCTGTCTGTGAGCTCCAATTGCAAAGCCAGACATTTGCATGCCCTGGTCCCTCCAGAAATGATTACGCTCTTGGAAGGTGAACAGTGGACTAAGTCTTTGTATAAATGTTGCATCCAGGGTTGGTATTATCACCTCTTTTGACTGTTCCTTGGCAGCTGAGAATGGATATTTTGGAACTCCTTAGAAACATGTTAATTTTCAAAGTGTTTGCAGAAAATCTGTCTAAGTTTGCCTCAGGTTGGTTATTTTGCTCATCTTCTAAGTCCTTCAGGAACACCTTATTGTTGTTTCCACCAGAACATGGGACACTGTGACATCCTCTGTGCCAACGTGGGATGCAGAGGGCAAAATGCATTAGGGATACCCCGAAACATGGACACAGTAGCTTGTCTCTTGTATATGCAGAGGTCCAAAATTATAATTTCTGATGGAATCGAGATGTTTCTGTCAAAGACACTTAAAATATACATTTTTATTTTCATGTCGATTTAGTACTGAAATCTGAATACATTTGTTTATTTTATCATTAAGTTCTGGAATTCATTTCATTCATTGTCACCATTAAGGAAAATAACTGGAAAATGGAGGCAGAAAAAGTAATTTTTGAAGAATTAATACAGGAAAAAAAAAAAAAAGAGACTAAAGGAAATAGGTACCCAACTATTTTAAAACCTAAGTAAACAGCCGCATTATTGAACGTAGCCTAACGAGACACCTTTCAGCAAGTGAAAACAGTGAAGTTAATACTCAGTACATATGTATGCAGTATTATGCTTAGAGAATGTTTTAAAAACTATTTGCAGAGATGTTAAACTTTTTAATTTGATGTAGTGGTTAAGTTACTAAGATGTGCAGGATATAAGTTAGGTAATTTATTGGAGGTAGTTTATAATTACCAATAAAATACTTTTCTGCAAACTCCCTTTAACTTTTAGTTGTGGATCCGAATTGTGGATTTAATGTTTCCATGGAAAAGAGCGCTTTGTGGGTGATACATAACAAAATGCAGTGAAATTCTTCTTTGTGCTGGGGTTTGGTTATCAGTAGTGCATTAATCTGAATGGGGATGTAGTGTGGGATATCTGTGTCAGCTCTAGTAGCTGAGCTTGTGGCTTCGCTCCACTGGTGTCCCCTCCTGTCTTCCCACTTCTTGCCAGGTCACTGTTCATGTACCCACAAGTTATTTGGAACTCATTCCAATGTCCCAAACCACTCCATGACCACGTTGAACTTGCTGAAATGGAGATTTTTTTTTTTTTTTTTTTGATACTTACCTATAGGACTTCAAAGCTGGCAAGTGAAAGATCTGGCAAGTGCCAGAGCCTTGGAGGGAGGATATGGAAGCATGAGGCCGCAGCAGCAGAGGGAGAAGGATGAGGTTCCTCCTGGACAGGGGAGAATGGTTCAGCTTGGGGTGGCTGTGGTGCTGTGTTGGTTTTTTGGTTTGTTTGGTTTCTGTTTCATTTTTCTTCGAAATTACTTATTTCATTGTTTTGAGTTTTGACCTGAAATAACATGTACTGCATTTTCCTTTTTTTTCAGTGACAGAAAATAAACAAAACACAATGACAGTCCAAATCATCCCCATAGATAGCTGGAGCACTATTAGAGAGAACACTTGCTAAGACCAAAGTGCTTCCATTGTCACGGTGTGCAATGCAAAATCTTCTCACTGGATGCAGTGTTAACTTAATTTTCGGGGGGCATTCCTGAAAGTCTGTTTGTTTCCCTTGGGAGTCTGGAAGCTGGGGGCATCCTTCAGAAGGGCAGTGGCTGGCGGTCCTGCAGTGATGTCTCAATGTGCCTCCAGCTGCTCCACAAATTGTCACCAGGAACGAGATAAGAAATAAAGTGGACTCGCAGTGAGAAGCAACTAAAGCAAAAACTCATCCTTAAGTGTGGCTTTATCGCTGTGGCAACTGTGTGGTCAGAAAATAACTGACTCTGAGCCACAGTGAAATCAACGCTTGCAAAGGGAAGAGCAAGAGATGGATGGTATAACAGTTGTAACAGTTCTGGTAATAGGGCTGCGAGTGACTGATAGTTTCTTTATGAACAGTCCTAAACAGAGTCTTTCAAGAGCATGTTAATGGGTGGGAGATCCGGCCAGAAAGATGTATCATTTAAAAGGCACTTCTTGTAAAGGCTCGTCGTGCACCAGAGATAACTTCAGAACTTCTGTCTGTGTCAGAGCAATGCATCAGGCCTTGTTTACTGTCTCACGTCATTTTCTTTTCTATTTATGGTAGTACATACAGATTTTTTTTTTTATATATATATTCGGTAGATTCTTCTGAATGCCATGTCTGAGATTGGGCAGGAAGTTTGTAACACACAGTTTTGCAATTTTCACTTACCCTGCCAAGCATTAATGGTTGTGTAGTGCGACAAGTGATGGGTGTGCTGTTAGTGGGCCCCTTTCCCCAGCTTCCATGTCTCGCTGCTTCGGCGAGACAGAAGCTCGCCTTTGCAGGCCTTTCAAAAGCTGCCTTTGCAGGCCTCTGTGTGCCCTGGGAGCAGAAGCTCTGTGGATGTGTTCTGCAGTTTGCTGTCACTGCAGTCAGGGGTAAAGGGTTCATTGATTCAGGCAGACCGGGATCAATTAGTCCTCAGTTAGAACACGACCTCCAGACTGCTTCTCTAATCAGCATTTCCCTATTACACGAGTGCTGCTTGGCACTACCCTCCAAGCTTGAGTAATTTTTGTTTCTATGGATCTACATTGCTGTTGTAGATTGAAGTAAAGTAAATTGAAGTAAATTTCTTCTTTTGCTTTATGCCTGTACCAGTGCAAATCTTTTACTTAATGCAACCCATTAATTTTCTCTCTCTCATCTATTATTCACTATTTTTTTTTTTTTTTTATTTTGGAAGCTGTAGCTCTGCTTCATTAGTCTTTCAGTTTTGCTATAAATCCTATAGTAATTCTAAATAAATAAAATGTAAGCAGACAAATACACCAGTTGTTAATCACATGAAATCTATTTACTATCTTTTAGGAAACAGAATTGCACATTTCCATAAACTCTTTAAATATGCTAGTTAATTGGGATGTGATCTTTTCTAAATGTGCCAGATCAATTCAGCCCGAGTGCCATTCAGTGTTGTAAATTTTGTTTTCTGACTTCTAATCATTAGTGGTTATTCCCTTGATGATCTTATTAGCCTTGAGTGCAAATACTTCATATATCCTACTAAATAACCAGAAGTCTGTGGAACTCCTCAAGCATGCATGGATGTTCAAGGATGTTTTGACTCCCCGCTCCCCACCCCAGAAGTCTGCTTCTAAAGGACATGGGACAAAATGGAGGAGCTGGGACCCAGGGCAAGCAGATAGTAGCAGGGATTTTATTAACGTTCTGAAGTGTAGGGTTGTATCAGGGAAGGTGCAGTTCCTTGAGCTGTATAATTGCCAACCAGTTACTTTTTCTTTTAAGTTCCTGAGGATTTCTAGACACAGAAATCTCCCAGCATCCTTCCAAGTTTTACAAACATTTATTATCCTTGCTGTTTGTGCCTCTGTGGATCACCTGAAAAGAGGTTATGTGGTTTCTCCAGTGAAAAGGAGGCTAATGGGACATTGGAGCCCTGATTTTTAGCACTATGTGTGGTGCTAAAAATAGGTATTATATATAGGTATTATTTTTCCCCAAAAGTCTTAGTTTGTCAGTAACAGGTTTCAGTTTTTTTGTTTTCTTTTTCTCTTAACCTACTTAAAACTTAGCCTTTCATCAAATATTGCCAAATACTGTGAAACAATTTGAAGCTGTCCTAATTCCGGCTCCTAAGCCATGCTAAAAATTCCTCCTTCACTTGACAGCTTTCTTTGCCAGATTCTAATATTCCCAGTTGATTAGATATTTCAACTGTATTTTTTTTTTCTGAGAAGTACATTTAGCAGAATCAGTTTCAAGCAATTACTTGCAGTTTGCTGTATGAAGTAATTTCTTTAATGTTTTCTGAGCAATGAGTGAAAAAAAAAAAATCTGTTGCCATGTACCTTTATCCCTCTTCCGTTCTTTCCTCCTTGCTCTATGCCAAGAAATAAATATTGAAGTAGTGAATAAATCTGGAACTAAGAGCATCCCTGGCACTGGCCTGCATCTGATTCTGTGTGGGCAGCACTAGTTGATGTGAAAATACAACTATTGACTCAGAGAGCACCGTGTGGGAAGGAAGCTGGGAAGAGAGCAGGAAAGCAGGAGGGTTAGGAGCTTTCAGGAGTGCAGAAGCGTGGGTTTCAGTACCTGTAAGGTACTGTCCACCTCAGGTTGGTTGAGGAGAGAGGAAACGAGGGAGTCGGGGAAGGTCCTGCTCCTTGCTGCTTGGCCATTTCATTTTCATTCATTAGGAAATGTAGAGCCTGTGAGTTGTAAAGCAGGAAGTGGTTGCTTTATGCCTCCTGCTATGTCAGCACCGGTTGAAAAGGCAGACAGCAATCTTGCATGTGGCTTTTATAGAACTTCATAAAGATAAAGCCCCTATCATATATCCTTCACTTCTGATATAGCAGCTGACGTTTGCTGAATGTCTGCTGAAGTGTGATTAAATTCTGGAGGAAAAAAAAAAAAAAAGTTACTGCAAGGATCTGTTAGAAAGCATCAGGGATAAATGCTGAGGACTGAATGTGTCTGGTTTCTGTTTGGGCACAGCAGCGTGCTGGGAGGTAGCACAGCAGATGTAAGCACAAAGAGGAGCAAGATAAGAGGATATGGAGAGCCAGTCCCACCATCACACTGTCCTGCAAAGATTTTCTGGAAGTTTGCAAGATGAACAAACATTTTGAAGTGATGATTATATAACAAGTCTGTCTCAATGTGCATTAAATGCATCCCATACGTTTTTAAGTTGCGGTAAGACAGATGCAGGTAGGCCTTCTGTTGTTCAAAATTAGAAAGGTATAAACCTTGTTTGCTAGTTTTTATACTAAATTGTTCTTCGTATTTCATTCAGACACTGAAGAGGTTGAAATGCTAGTATGTGTACTTTGGAAATACTGTGTGCAAAAAATCTTGAATCTTTTTAATGCTTATTAATAAAATCTTGTAATTTTATTAGTCATAGAGTAGTTGAATTTAAAGACATTGAAGTAGACATCAAGGTGCTGGGGGTGAGAATTTACAAGCAATAGGTAGGATTTTCATAGAGTGGGGAAATGCCAGCTTAGACTTGTTTAGTCTGCATGGACTGTTAATGATCATTTTGACCTTCACCAATTAGAGAAAGGCAATATAGCTGTTTAAATGCAGGATACTGTGAGAAATAAAAGACAAGAGGTTTACATTGGCCAGGTATGTAAATTTACTTGTTATTTCTTGAAGGCATGAAATTCTAGGTTGGTGGGAGAGAGTTCAGGTTACCTAATTTATTCTAATACTAATTTCAACACTCTTTGTACATGAGAAAAATATCGGTTTTTCTGACATCCCGGAGACAGCAGAGAAAGTACAAAGCAAACTAGTGTGCTATAGTGATGTGGCAGGTTTCAGTCTTTCCACACAAGTTAGTGCAGCGTGGGGTCACAGACGTTTTGCCTTACAAAATAAATTTGGCTTTAGGAGACTATAACTGGTGCGGAGGATAAACATACCATATGAGAAAGGGATAAGCCTACACTCAGTTGTTTTCCTCTTCTAAACTGTGATTGGTTTTTGTTTAATTATTTACGTTTCATGAAAAATGAATCATACTTATTGCAATTGCTTTTGTATTGCTGCCTTGTGTTTTGAACAGGTCTTCATGAAGAGATTTTTTTTTTTTTTTAATAGACACATTTAAAAAAAACAACAACAAACAACACAATTCCTTCACTGTCACTTTCCTATCTACCAATTTATGGTGTATGTTTAGTGTTCTCAAATGCTTTTATTGCTTTGTGACTATGTATTGACTACAGCAGTATTTTTTTTTTTTTTTTTCCCACAATGTATGCTTAAACTGGATAAGAGGCGGTATCAGCTGTAGGGAGATATTTCAGAACTCTGCAAATTTCTACACCAAATATTTTATACCTGAGAAATTTGTGCTGAACTAGGATAAATCTTTTTCTGTTTACATATTAATAATTATTTGGTACTTGTTATTAGAATATGCAAGATGCAACTGTTGTTATTTATCTTTATAATGTTGCTGATCAAGTAATCATTAGTTATTTTTGTTCAGCCAGTGACACTGTGCATGGCACAGGATAGACATCTCTAGCAAAAGAAGCATAAAGCCTTAGTCAAAGGAGATGTTGCTGAAATCACCTTGTACATTCTATCAATGCAATGGATACTGTGATTGATATCTGCAGCCCGTGATGGTAGATGGTATCTAAAAATGACCAATAAAAAGCGGATGGTGATGTTTGGTAACAGTTCTTGGCTAATGGGGAATTACCCGAGCCTTTTGAGACAAGTTGCACAGCCTTGGTGTAGCAGCTCTGTAAATGCAGTGCTGGAAAATTATGAATTTGGGTATGCTGTTCTGGAGATTTTGTGAGATGAAAGAGGTGCTTAAAGAAATCAATTTAAACAACTTGGACTTCTTTAATAGGATGTAGCTTGAATCAAATTTCTTACATTACAGTACTAATGGCAATAAAAGTAAATTACTTTTTTTCTTTTTTTTTTTTTTAAACCAGCATTTGTATCAATGTAAGTGAGAACTTATCCAAAACTGCACAGCTGTGCAGTTTCCTGCACAATCAGGAAAACAACCTCAATATAAAGCATTGTAATGTGAGAACATTCTTCCTCTCCCTCTCTTCAGTGGATTTGAGCATAATAAAATGTGACATTATGACAGATACCTTTTGGGAGCACTTAATGCACGGAACGGACTTTCCGTATTGCAATACAAAATTGCGGAGTAACTAGCATAAAACACACCAAATAGATTTACATTTAAATTGTAATAGAATGAAGGACTCGAGGGAACAGCATGGAGCTGCGTCAGGGGAGGGGTCAGCCTGGGGGTTAGGGAAAGGTTCTGCACCAGGGGGTGGTGGGCATGGCTTGAGCTGCTGGAGCTCAGGGAGCGTTTGGACACAGCTCTCAGACACAGGGGCTGGGGTTGGGGGTGCTGGGTAGGGAAGGGGTTGGACTCGGTGGTCCTTGTGGGTCCCTTCCAACTTGCAATATTCTGTGGTTTTGTGAGGGAGATAATGTCACAGCAAGATGATACAGTGAGAAAACAAATCTGAATATACATCAGCTCCTTATTTCAGTCTCTGTTAAGTTGGGAAGATAGGGACTTAATTTTGACTCACAGGTTGCCAAGAAATAAATGGAAGAAATTCTTTCTGTAGTGCTTACCCACTGAAGCTCTACAGCCCAAAGGACAAACCCTCTCCAAAGTCAATGTAGGCTGGAGTCAGCACTTCGGTCAGGTCCTGGTGGCAGGAGCCATCACTACAGCCAATTTCCCACAGCTTTGCCTTGCCTTGGCTCTTTCTCTCATTGTTTAGACTCTTTTTGTTGTTTCCCAATGTTCATTTGAAGCTTTTCTTTTTTAATTTATGCTTTGTCACCAATTACTTTCTTGCCTACTGTCTCTCTTGTTTTTTCTCCCAGAAGTTTATATCTTCAGGTTTTATGAATAATCTAAGTGAAGCCATATTTGCTTGATGCTGTTGCTTTATTAGTGCAAAAATGGTGTGTAAACAACTGATTCTTTGCAATGTGAGGTAGATTCCTAATTTTTCTCTCTGGTCCATAGAACCACAGCAGATAAAGTCAATTTCAAATAGTGAATGCAGTGACAGTGATTTTTCTGCCTCCGTCAGTGCAGCATGAAATAAATGTTCGGAAATACCAGTGGAGGGGTATTTTTTTCAGTTAACTTCAGCTTTAACAGTTCACTTGACAGTTGTGGTGGGGATTTGATCTCAAATTTACTGTTGGAGGTGTGCTTTGTGTAAACCGTTCTTCTGTTGAATCTCAGACAACTAGTGTGTTAGCCAAATTTGTGCAGTTGTATTTACTACAGCAAAAAGCCACGTTCTGCTCTTAAAGAATTGATTTTTTCCGTTGCCTGAATCTGAGGGTTGTCCCAAAGCTGAATTAATTCACTTAGAAAACTTTCTTGGTAATTTGCAATTTACGAATGGACCGAATTGTGCTTTTAACATATGCTTTTTAATACTAATGAGATAAACCACACATTTAAAAAGGGTCTAGTCTGTAATAGTATTTTCTGTGCCATACATAAAATGCATTTGTCTTAATAATAACATTGATTTGTATAGCTCTTGTAACTATAAAAATAATTAAGAGCATGCCAGTGAAGTAAAGAGGGATATCTTGTATTGACTTCAGAGTCAATTTAAATTACAAATGAAATAAGGAAAAAGTGCCCTAAAAACTGAGATTACAGATTTTTTTAGTGATAAGTGATTTGCCTCAAACTTTCTTTGAATAGCACATGACCCAAAGCTCAATACATTGCAAATGAGCTTAGACTCGCTGGAGAGAAGACAGAGAAGTTAATCTTCCCTCCAGGGCAGAAATGTTCCAGGTGATATATTTACGATGGATTTTGTTGCGTTGTTTTGATGCTCCCAAACATTGCGTTCCAACTTCTTTTTTCCTTAGGAGATCTTTGCACAGATGGTTTATTTAGCAAGTGTTAGACTTCTCTAGGAAGCTTGTGTTTTTTCTTTCCAAAGAATTCAATAGCATCAATTAGGATTGATTAGTAAGGTCAAACGTGGTATTGCACTGGAAAGATACAGAGCCAGGGAGAGTCGTGACACGAGCAAATAGCACTGACTCGTTGCACTGTCCTGGTGGAGCACGAGAATGAAAAGCAATTGCTGGAGACAAGTAGAAAAAAGCATCTGCAGACAAGTGACATGCACGTTACACAGAGAAGGCATGGCAAAGCTGACCCAGCTCTGACCCAGAGCTGAATTTCAGTCCGCTGTAGGAGCTGAAGGCTCATAGGAAAGAGTGGACTCTTTTGACAACTGTTTATTGATGAAATTAAAATTTCTCTAATTGATTGCTGAAGAATATTGCAATGGCTGTAGTGAACTCTCAGTTTTGTTGCTACCAATATTACATATATAAATATACTTATCATAGATTTTATGTTTTTCTGTCAAATTTACAACCACTATTGCTGACAACTGAAATCTTTTAGGGATTCATATAGATGTCTAAATTTGCACTGTATTTTACTAAGCAACCTGTGTTAATTACATAGTGTCAAAGAAGTATTTCATATAAACTTTGTTTCACTGATCAGCTTTGAATCTATTGTGTTTTTATACTCTTCATCTTTCATCCTTGCACTTCGTTTTGATTACTTTTTTGCTGAATGAAAGTTACATAGTACACATTGACATTACACAACAGAAATATGTTTGAAGATAGGCATAGGGCTGCCGTACATCCCTATTTCTCTGAATCTGGCTTTCTAATTAATACCTTTTCTGGAACAACTGGAAAACTTTAGACCAGATGTCCTGTACTGTTGGGACACCTCCTGCTTCGGTTAGATTGCAGAAATCCAGTCCACAGTCCAGCAGGTCAGCTCTTGTGCTCCACGTAAAACCCAGACAAGTAAGGTGCACCGACGGTGACCTACACAAGTGTGTATGTATAGCTAGTAAGGCAATCTAAGGCAGAAATATGGGAGTCTGAATGAGGTGGTAAAATAAAAATAGCTGGGGGCCTTGAAGTGTCGTTTTATACTAAGTCTCTCCTCAAAAGCAACTTCACCAGGTTATCTGACTGGTTTCTTTGATGTGTTCCTTTAGCAGAAATGAAGATAAGGTGGTGGAGGCTCTTCCAAAGCAAATTCAAATGTGGTGGCAAGTAGGGATAACTCTGGTGTGTGCTGGCAGCCTCCTCTGGTAGAGACAGTCAGCCCTGTGCTCGCCAGCGAGCAGCACGTGTATGGACCCACCTGAAATCAGTGGGGAAGTGCTGTGCAAGGCATTAACGGCAGGGCTGGGTCTTCGCGCTGAATGGCAAATGTGAAAATCTTTTTAAAAGGGGAAAACCAGAGTGTGGCTTTATTCCAGTGTACGTCTTACTACAGAAGGTCTTACAGGAAAGCTACCAAACTGAAGCAGTCACTTGTGTGGCTGGCAGCAGCTTGCTTGCAAATCAGCATGGCAATTTTGAGCAACTTATGAGCTCCTCCACCCACTTCAGAGGCTACCAAGGGTATTTGCTGAATGCCAGATATGGACTGCCTCATTAAAACAGAAATTGCTTGCATTGATTTTGTTGACACTGGGCTTCATTTCAAAAGCTTGAGATGTTGCTCTGGTGTAGAAGTTGAATAAAAGGACTTAAAAATTAAAAAGTAAATCCCTGTAAAACTCCAGGAGTAAGCTGGCAATCAGAGAGGTACTGGCACCTTTCCACCATGTGTAGTCTTATTGGAATAAATGCAAATCATCTTTGGGCTGAAAGTTGCAATGTGAAAGCTTTTAATTTTGTTAAAATGAATTACCTATAATTATCGTGTTGTTAATACATGGCAGTAGGCTGCTAAAAGGCATTGAATATTCACAGTAATTTACCATTAATCAAAGCAAAAAAAACCCTCAAAAGACAAGTAAAATCACATTACTGTAAAAAAAAAAAAAAA
>VXAV01005796.1:143768-155030 GCA_013399715.1 Alectura lathami | reverse complement strand
CCTTTACCTGCCTATCAAATAAGTAGCTTATGCTTATAGCTATTTGGTCTTCATGCATGCCTTTCAGTATGAGCAGTCAGAGCTGAATCCTAGCAAAAGTAACAAATCTTCAGTTAGCTCTATCTGAGCCAACAATTAACAATGCACAATAACTGAAAAGATAATTGCACACACACAAAAAAAAGATATTTGCACGCACTGAGAAGGGGGAAATTGATATCTGTGGATATGCTCCAGGGGACACGTTTGGCCAAATTTAGTCTTCCTCTGAAATACCTTGTGTAACATCTATTTGTGGCAGAACTAAATCTGCCAAGGTAAGTAGACAAGTTAGTGAAGATATGTACTCATTAAGGGGAAGAAATGTATAACAAAAAGTTGCTTGAAATGAGCTGAAAATGCAAGCTGACATCGGAGGAGCACTGTTCCCCTCCCTGCACCTCTCTGTACCCCCATGGTTGTTTTCTGCTCCATTTATATTGTTCTCAGAACACTTCTAACCTAATCAAGCAGATTTTTTTTCCCCTAATTTTCTAGCTACAGCACAAAGCTATTTGTAAATTAAAGTTTTTGGAAACTGACTTTTCCCTTCTTTACAGCTTTTCAACACAAAACCAAAACTAAAGAAACGCCCCAATGTGGTAAATAGGGCTTATTAGTCAGCAGTGTTGCCTACTATTTCCAACCTCATGTTCCCGGTGGGTCCCTGCACTTGCCTCCCTAGCTAACTTAGAGATGAACTGTTCATCTCTTTCCAGAAGATAAGCAGTTAAGACAGCATTAATAAAAACCTCTGTTGCAACACTTACCTCTGGTGACCCCTGGGGAAATGCTGACTTCTTTTACATTACTTCTTTTTCAGTATTATGGAGGAAAGAAAAGTATTTTTCTGGTTATCCCCATAGCTCTTGCAGTCTAAATCAGGCCAGTCACAGTTCTTAGGTCATGCTGCATGTTTCTTTCTGAATTCCAATTTTTAGTAAGTTCAGGACTCCCAGTGGATCAAATTAATTGGGGAGTGAACTTTGAGTCAGTTTCTTGACCTTCCTTCTCCCTTAGTCTGTGTTTCCTTTGTCCTCACTGTATAAATAGTTTGCAGCAATCCAAATGTCAGGAATTTCAAGTAGCCAGTGTATAGAAAAGCATACCAGCAAAAATACTACACAGAGATAATTTTGCTTTTCATAGCAGTATGTTAGACCAAGAAAAGTGGCATTCATGGTAATCTCTAATCTCCATCTGAATGAGCTTTAGTGGAAGGGTCTGTTAAGTACTTTTTTCATTACTTGTGGCTGCTGTTACTCAAACACCAGAACTACTGAAGGAGCAGTGAGATTGTTTGGAGTAAACAGATCTGAGCTCCTTCTGTCACAAAGCCAACAACTTTAATTAAACTTCTAAAACTATATTTCATTCTTTGTTCACAGAATAATAGCTGTAATGATGGAACTATAAGATGGAGACTCTGTGGAAGAATAAAGAAACTTTTTTTCTTGCTACATTTTATATTATATCTTCACAAATGTAGCAGAATATGTTAGATTCTACTACAGTGGGATGTACTGTGTTGTTTGCCTGTGCCTTTACTGAATTCTCTTTGTATTTACCGTGTTAAAAAATTTGTGCTTGAGCAGAAGACATTTTCAGATGACCTATATATAATGTCTCCTGCCTAAGCCACAGTTCTCATACTCAGTAAACAATTCCTGGTGCTGAACTTACAGTGCAGCTATTGACGAGATGCTTGGATTTGACAGAGTTTCCGCTTTTTACAACAATAATACATATGTTCAGCACTTCAGTACATCGTAGTGTGTAAGGAATACTACTAGCAGGAAGAGTAAATAAGCAGCAGCTAATAATGGGAATCCAATGTAAGCTTGTGGCTGACAGGGACCACCTCGGCTGCTGTGAGTCATGATTGCTCCATCAAGAGTATGCACCTGTCACTGTCTCAGCTAATTGCCATTGCTTCCACTGAAAAAACAGCTATTCTGCAAATAATAATATCCCCTGATCACCTGCAGCACAGGTCTGAGGTTTTCATTTACTGCCTCTGTAAATCCTCAGAGTAATTGGTTGTGACTAAATCTCCCAGGACAATTTTGAAATGATTTGTCATCTTGTCATTTCAGATGCACACAGTCCGTGCCAAATATTCAAGATTTAGTTCAAAAATTGTCTGATGATGGCTCATAGGGTCACTAATGCACCTGAATATCATTAATAGAGATTTCATAAAAGATTAAAAAAATAATTGGACCTTATGAACCAGAAGTTCATTATTGGTTAACATTGTTCATCATAGTTTATTGTTCATCATCAAAGTAGTTTGTAAGATTAAATCTTGCATATAGTGTGCTAAAACATAGAGGCCGTTTTTTTGGTTGGTCATAGAATTCAGAAACTACTCTCAGGTACCTCAGTAAGAGTAACTGAGCTTTGTCATTGTTTACTGTCCCTTTTGACCTAAGTCATTGGGCTTTGAATTTAAGGAAAAGGAAGTATAGTCTTGCACACTGAATTCCTTCCTTTATTTCCGTATTACCATCACTGAATTTCGTTCCTGTATGCCCTAGGCCTGCTACTGAGTATTTGAAAGAAGGGAGGAAAATGAAACATGGTGCAGTTGTGATTTCACCAGAAGCTGCTTCCTTCAGAAATGGGGTGCTGCTGTGGGTAGGGGATACCAGGCTCTGTGCAAAGAAACCAGCCTGCGGCACCTGTGGGTATGTGAGTGGCTGTCGGTTCATGTCAGCTGCTCCCTCCCAGTTCCTACAGCTATTCAGAACACAGGAACTTGCCTAATTTGAGATAACGATAATGAGCAAATCTAACTGCTCAGTATTTTAAAATGAAGTGATGGTGATAGCTCTGTGGTGGTCAGCGCAAGCAGCACTTCTGTCCTCTTCATGAAATTACCTTTTTAAGGACTGTTGCATCTTTTCATATCCATATTTTACAAAGACCTGCGATGACGGGAGCAGAATTGTAGTTTGTTGCTTTATGTAACTTCAAATCACTGTCATTCTCTGTAATTTTTTACTCTGTAAAAAAAGAAAGGTTGGAAATAATCTAGTATAAATACATTTAATACAAATGGAAGAAGAAGATACAGAAGTCAAAAGTGTAATTTATGCAGCAAAAGCCTTTACTCTGTGTGGGTTTTATGTAGAATCTCAGCAAGTGGGGCTCTCTAACTTTCTCATTGAAATATATCCTGTTTTGAGGAGTAATGGTGAATATTGAGGAGTAAAATTTGTTCTCTCTCTTTTCCTCTTTCAGCGGCAGTTCTAATGAAATATAGAATCAGCAACCCTATAGAAAATCTCTTTTTCTCTTTAGAGAAATAGAAAATCTTAACGTAGAGAATTCTGCGGAATATCGCCTGGGGATATCAAATTAATTCTGCATTTTAATGAAATCACAAATGAGTCAATTTAAAACTAGTATACCATAAACTGTGCTTCCTTCCTACATCTGTTCACAAACACAGAAGAATGTATACCTGGGGGAAATGTGATTCCTC
Organism: Alectura lathami; assembly: GCA_013399715.1. Lineage (NCBI taxonomy): Eukaryota > Metazoa > Chordata > Aves > Galliformes > Megapodiidae > Alectura > Alectura lathami. The sequence continues at coordinate 151,501 of VXAV01005796.1, read as the reverse complement.
TTACGTGCAGGAAGGAAAAAATCTAACTAAGAATACATGTTTTTCCTCTTTCCCTATGGGTAAACATCATAAAATAAACGCTAGTTGTTTTATTTCTAAGACACAAAGCATCTTGTCAATCATCGTTGTTAATAAGGTTTGGTGGAGACAGAAGTGTGGCACTGTGTGTATCCATGTGGTGTTGCAATTTGCATTGAGCTGGTCGAGCGTAACTCTTGCCTAACAAACCATGCAATCCATAATAGCAAAACACAAGAGAAGTCTTATTTACTAAAAGCTTGTTTTGCAGAAAGTTTTGTGGCTGCTACGGTGAGCAGTGACTGTCTTTAGAGAAATCTTGAAAAGACCAAAATGAAGCAAACTTTGAAGGCATTGTTTAGTAATTATGTTATTTCATATAACCAAAATGTATGAATGTAGTGTCTAGGTAGTTTAAAACACGTTTTTAGATGGTAGAATTGACGTGCAGGGAGATTATAAGTGAAATCTTGTGCAACATTTGTCTGCCATTGTTGAAACTGAATCCTCTGAAACTCTGCTGCATTGCACTGTATGCATAATTATTTCCAAAATAGTGTATGTTCTCATGACATAGTCGGGCTGCAGCGGTTACGGCTGGCCTCTTGGCTGTCCTCCATTCGATCACTCAATGATGTGCTGCTCAGGTTGGCTGTCAGGCCGTTCGCTACATTTCAAATGAGTGGGACATGAATTGCTGAATCCATGTTTGCCAAAAGTTGGGCTTTAAATCAGTGTCTATTTTGATAGCAATGACTGCCTGTGGCTATATCTGGTGAACAACAAGGAATGTTTCGATCACTGTTAACTTTTCTCTGTGACTTTCTGGCTACTATTGTTCTTACATGTCTCCTAAACTGACCATCCTATGAATTCGGAGAAGTAGTGCAATTCCTTAAGTACGTGTACTTAACAGACAGGTAAGGAGCTTGAAATATTGTGCTATTTGGAAAATATTAAGTTTGTTCTCGTTGATTTGAAATTGTTGCTGCAGTGCGTTAGAAGGGGAATCCCCGTGTTTTTGTGCAGTTCAGGTCAGCATAGGATGTAGTCTATGGACTGCTTCCTTACTCTGGGAGAAGCCCTACTGTTCAAAAATGTGTAGTTTTTTGAAGGGAAACCTTAAATAATCAGTGGAGTTTCAGACAAAGAAATATTATTTTTCGTAGAGTTCTTCTAATATGTATTAATGTGTAAAGATAAAGCTAGAAATACTTAAAGAACACTTGGTGCACATGGTTTAAAACGTGAACCCAAGATTCTGGGTTGGCAGAGATTCTCAATGGTATTTCTTCTGAATTGCTTAACATCTAAGCAGAATTAGTTTTTCTTTATGTAACTTCATTGAATTATAGAAAATAAGCTTTGCACTTGAATAAAAATACTGCTTTTCTAACAGTTTATATCATACTACTTTAAGTATTTGTCTTGATTAATGAAAAACAGTTGATAAACTCAAATTACGTCAGATTGGTTCTTTATGAACCCAGCCACAAATAAAATACACAATGGGGTTTAGATTGAAGTAGCTATCCTCGAGTAGTTCTTTAATTAATTTTTGTTACCAAAATGCTCAAAGGAGTGTAATTGTCTAAAGTTTAGAAGGAAGATTGAAACATGGCAGTATGAAGGTGGGCTTCTGTGCTATCTGCTTTAATTGTGAAAGCTTCGTGTCCCCAAAAGTATACACTTAATTTGTTCACGAAGATCATGCATTTTTTGTTGCCAAAAGTAGTAGCAGAGAAAGTAAAAGATCTGCCATCTGAAGTGCTGATTCACTCTCATCACAATATGATCTCCAGAAGGTGTTTTACAAACATTGTGATGTAGTGGGAATGCTACAGTGATGCATACCCTTCTTAATTCCTGTAAGTTAATATTTTCTCAGCTTCTTCTAATTTCTGCACTGAGTCATTTGGAAATGGCTGCAATACTTTAACAGCTTTTCTTCTTCCAGTGTGACATTTCTGTTTGAGGTGAAAGTTGTGCTCTCCTCCATCTCTAATTAATTGTGCCAGCAGCCATAACATTTTATTACGTGATTCATACAGCTTTTATTTGGCATGAAATAGAAGTGAGTTAGCTTTGGGGTATGAGCTGTTCCAGGAGCGGAACCTTTTATTTCATTCTCTTTAACATCACCTTTCTTAGAAGATATTTAAAGATTCCTTTTCGTCCTGCTACGATATTCCTCAGGACCTTGGTGGATGTTCTTTTCACAAGGTGTTAGCTGACAGCTCAAACATCAGCCATCTTGGTGATGTCCCTTTTCCTCTGAGTATTCTGTGCATCTCCAGCCCTGCAATATGGCTTTGCTGGTTAGTTCCTGATCTCTGCTCACCGCAGGATGATGGGACTTGCCAAAAGAGCTGGAAACTAGATAGACAGAAATAAGCATAATGCATAAACCGTACAGTTGCCATCTGCCATTTCTCTTTTCTCAGCTCTAGGTATAAACTTTAAAAAGTTGCAATAACATTGTTTATGGTCCAAATGCTTAACAAGGAAAATGAACAGAGAGACAATAGCAGGAAGGCTCTTTAGGTCAGCTCCTTTCACTCCTAGATCGAAGGGTATTGACCCAAACCACAGGGTCATAATGGCTGTACCTCTACCAGGGCATCAAGGGAAAGGGGATGTTCCCATTACAGAGAGATAAAGAAATTAAGGTTACAGTCAGTTTTCTTTCCAGTGGTAGTAGTAGTCATTATTAGTCATAAATAATTGCTTGAAACATTAAATAATGGTTTTAATTACAATTCAGACCACTATGTTTTGTAATAATCTCATATCTGTGATTTGATTTACTATAGTGTTCTCCACAGTAGCAGCCTTTAACCCATCAAGGTAGCTTTACGGAACAATTAAGGTGAAATCCTTGTGGTTCTAGTGAATAGCAGCAGCTGGACCTATTTGTTTTAAACATAATATGAAGCAAAATAAATGGGGAATAATAATTTCTTTTATAATGAGATCAATGGACACAGCTTGCTTAAATCTCTGGCTACTACATAGCATCATGTTAGTTCAGTATTAAGAAAGAAATTGGCTCAAAATTAGGTTGCATTCGATCACGGTAGGTACTGAAACACACGAGCAAAAGTGCTCACTGGAACACAGAAGAGCAATGCAGCTAAGCCAGGAGAATGGAGATCTTATTCATGGCAGGTCAAAACCTGGGACGCTGGGCTGACACTGTAAGAACTCGTCTATGCTATCTATGTGCTTCTGTAACAACCAAAGGGAAAGATTTAGCTTTTGCTCCTGTGACATTGACACCTATACACAAAACCCAATTTCATTGCAGGGTGGTTACTATTCATCCCCGTGGCCATTACATGAATATTTAGCATAAGATCAAAATGCTATAACCATGTTCTTTCTTCTCATTCAAAACACACGATCAGGAATGATTTGCTGTTCATATCAGAGACCCTCTAGGTGACAACTGCCTCTCAGAAACCAGCCTTCATAAAATGGCATTCAAATGCTGTCTAATTTGCAAATGCGTAATTCTCCAGGGCTTTCTGTGCAATAACCTCAGATACTAAATACAGTTTTGTCTTGCCAGAAGTGGCTTTGGGATGTTCTGTACTTGAAGCTGGTTTTATTAAAAAAAAAAAAAAAAAAACAGTTCGAAGTATGAAAAACCAAGCGGGAAGTGGGAGAACAGGTCTCATATATGTACGTTGGGATCACAGACACACTTGCGCACAGAGCAAGCATAGTCTAGCTTCAATGTGTTTCTGAATCTTCTAGAAAATTATGTAAAAACCCCAAAACCAAACTACCAACTTCTCAGAAAGCTTCATCAGATTCCAAAATGTCAAAACTGCCGTTCTGCTATTTACAGGGAACCATTCAAAACTGTAAGGTGAATCTTGTGCCCTTTTTCCTCTCTTATATGTATTTTATCTTAAAGGTTTGTACTTACTGGGAGAATTAAGACTGACAGGATGACATCATACCTACATCAGTGCTTTTGTGTGAAGGCAGCAAATCTTTTTTGCATTCCAAACACACACATGTGTATAGAGTGTCACAGTACAGCTTTTGCAGAGCCAAGATGGTGAATGGCAAATGCACTTAAACATTTTAGCATTACGTATTTAGCCATATTCCAGGGAGGACTGTGTGGTAAAATGGACAGCAGAAATAGGGATAAAATAGTAAAATTCACTATCAGTACCAGTGCGGAGTATCTCATACTCTGCTTTCTTCTGTGCATTTCCTTTTCTGTACAGTTTATTTTAATAGCTTTGAATATGGCTGAACTATTAACTCCTGGGAGAAGAATTGATAACACTGAACAGGAAGAAGGATATTTTACAAGCATAGCACTTACTTAAGTATTTTGGAGGCAATTTGCTGGCTTTTAAGCCAAACTGATGGTAATACCCATTCCAGTGTTCCAACTGTGCGCGTGCTTTCAGGTTGATTCAGAAATTCGTAAGTGCTCAGCTGAATGGGGGTCAGTGGCCTGTGCGGAGCAGAGATGGACTTGGGCACGTACTTCACTGTAAGCATGCAGTGACGTGCTTTGCTGATTTCATATCCTAAATCCACAACATCACTAAATGTTACCCATTGCTAAGGAAAGATTGATAGAGTAATGAACAGTGAATGATTACTTTCCCAAGGATATAATGCCCTTTATAGGACCTTTTCATGCAATTGTGTAAAGATTTATAGCTTTTTTTTTTCTTTTTTTTGTTTTCCCAGTAAACTTGCCTTTGCTTCTTGAGTACCATGTGTTTCACAGAGGTAAAGACACAAGGCGGAAAGTCTTGTCAAGAAATACTGCAGATTGACCAAAATATGTGATTTCTTAATTATCATCTTAGAAAAAATCCCAAACTAAACATCAGTTTACAAGCATTACAAAGAAAAGTAGCTCTCTGCTCTGTTCCCCAAACTGGAAAATTAACATGGACAGGATATTCCTCTTAGAAGGGGGGTTAGCTTTATTTGTAAGCATCACTGAAATATGCTGGAGTTTATGTACCATCACTACCATAGTTCAAATAAGCTTAGCAGAAACAAATTTTAAGCTTACAAGCTAATCAACATATTTCTTAAATGTATCTATCCATATTGGTGTTGCCTGAATTTTCTCTAGCACCAACATGTTTGTAGAAAACAAAATTATGCAAAGGAGTAAAAGAACGTTTAGTGCTTCTGCATGGAGAAATTGTATCAAGGCAGTGGACTTTTCCTATTTTGACACTTAAAAGTTGCCTGGAGGGGAAGACAAGAAAACCAAGATCAGAGATGTGTGTAGCAGTGATAATTAAGTGCTGAGGAATATTTACAAAACCTTCAGTGGTTGAGGTGGGAGTCAGATTTAGTCAAAGGCTCAAACTGAATACTTCTTTCATACTATCATTTTCTCATTTCTAGAAAGAAAGTTCTAACCACCATAGGAGTGAGGCTCTTGAACTGCCTTTGATAGAAACAAAGGTAACAAAAACAACTAATTCTAAGGTAGACCTGTCTTCATCAGAATATAAACTGATTATAAAACTGAAAAAATTTGCCTACGGTAGCAGAGACTGGCCACAGTGACAGATTTCCCTCAAAGTCTTGAGTTCCTATGCCGGAGCAAAATGCTTTCCTCATGCAGCTGCTTTATCTGAAATTCAAAAATGTGTTGGTCTTCTCTTTCTAGAATCCGCCCACTTCTCTGGATGAATCTGTCCAGCCTGTGCATCTTCCCCAAGCAGCCTCCAGCCAGGAGGTTGGTAGAGACAGGGACCACCAGCATCAGCACTGGATACCAGTGCAGCCAAGCTGTGGACCCTGACCCCAAGATCACATTCCTTGGTAAAACAAGGAATTATTGTTCAAAGGAAATTATTGTACCAAGGAAACATTATTCCTTGGTAAAAGAAGTTCACAGCTGAACTCAATTCTTCTCTCTAGTGTGCTGTCTTGCACTGTTGTCTCAAAGTAGCTGTTAAAATGGAAAAACTGAGTTTGTTCTGCAGTTACGTTGGAATGTCATTATTTTTGTTGTGAAAGGATTTTGAAACTATATGTCTTCGTATTTTAGCTCAGCCGTGACCTCCTTTTGTAAAGAGGAAGAATGGAGGACTAGTGTTAAGTCATCTTCTTACTCTTAAAGAAAAAAAAAAAAAAAAAATAATCTCTGCCTCTGCTAAGTTCTCTTGCTTTCACAATATGTGCATGTATTCATATAAACATGTATGAAAATATATGAATAAAATGCACTAACATGTGCATACAGAAACCAAAATGTTTGCTGCATTGAACCTGCCATTTTGACTTGAACTACAAAGAAAGTTCCAACCACAGGCATGTCAGGGTAGAGTCTCCTAGCTGATGAGAAACATCAGGGTGTTAGGGTGTTATCAGCATTATTTTAAGTTGATTAACAAGATTCTTGTTGACTAATACTCACACAAGACTGACATCAGCCTGTTCTCATCACAGCAAACATTCTTAAATGTTTTTATCGTAGGACAAGAGTTGTCACTCCACTTTTGTCTCCTTTCTTTTCCTCATTATGAAACATCTACTTACTTTGCTGAGTATGAAGGCCTTTTCTGATTATATACAGGGGCAGATGACCTGAGTCTTTAGCCATAAAGTAGTGAAATTCACTGGTTTACTTAGAGGAATTATTTTTATTTGAAGTAATAATTAAATTACATCTAATTAATGTTTCAGTAATAACACATTATATTTCTTACTGACAATTGGAAATAAGATTATTTTCTAATTATACCTGTTAAAACAATTTTGGTATAATATCTGTTAGTTTTCAGAAGAGAACTTGATTGCTTCCTCTGGAGAAATAGAGAGAGGAAGAAGCATAATTTTTCTTGATTTATTTTGATTAAAAATACCATCAATTTTCTTTCATTATCATTTATGTCTAGATCAACCATAAGCAAATAAGATTAAAATAGTCCTATATGTACAGAAGGAGCCAAAAAAATGTGTACACACCTAACAGAAAAATCAGTCAAAGAACGTATCAGAACCTTTAAATCTGAGTGAAAAACCAGTTCTTGAAAAAATGTCTGAGGCTATGTAAGCAGCTGCCAACTTCGAAAAGTAATATGCAGATGAGATAGCATCTTTTAAAATGTGTATGCATTTTTGGCACCTGCTGTACATATGCCAGGACATTTGTCAATATTATATTTGTTTTCAAATGTGCTTCGAACATACTGGGTACTGACTGCATACATTAAAATCTCGGGATATTATAAAAGCAGTTTGTGAAGGATGAGTAGAGGATTCCTGTGGTCATGTGAAGTCTGGTTAGCTCTAACAACATTCTCCGTAGCATTTGGGTTGTGAGTGGCACCAGCATTGTCACGGTGATGGTCTGGTGGGACACAGTGGTATGCAAGTCAAAAGCAGCTGTTCGTACATTTTACTAGTACCAACTAGAAAAAAATGGAGAAATAGAATTTCTGCAAAGTATGAACTTAGAGACAGATAATAAATATACATATTATGCTTTGAACTGCAACTATCCATTACAGCTTCTCTTATTTTAAAGCAATTCCTGACTAAACAGGAATTACCTTCAGTGCAGGACAGCAAGGGGTATACAGAGAAAAGAAGAGCAGTTTTTACTGCTGTACATTCTACAGATTTCCACTTTTATTTTATTGGATGGGAAGAAGCACAGAAGATAAAAGAGACAACATTAGATTTTGATTTTTTTTTTTTTTTGACAT
>VXAV01005796.1:101169-111223 GCA_013399715.1 Alectura lathami | reverse complement strand
GGTAATTTACATTTAGATGTCTGTGTACAAAATAAAAATGAAAACTTTACGATCGCAAACTACCTAGCTCATTTTAGAAAAAAACAGGAGATGTATTTCTAAGTTACTGCAGTAAAGCTGAATTAAACATATAAGATAATCTTTAAAATGAATAAGTAATGCTGATTTAATAACTTTTTTCTTTAAAAAAATCTCAAATACTTAGAAAATGTTGGTGCTCCAAGCTAAGTTTGTGGTTTCAGAACACAGTTATGCATTTTAAAGGTAAATTTTCACGCCAAGATCATAAATAAAACATGCACGTAGATGTTAACATCATGTACTAAAGAGTCTTCACATATTGCAAGCAAGATAGGGACTTTGTTTTTGCTGTTTAAAATAAGAAGTTGAGGTGTCAGAGTATGTTCCAGCCCTTTCTTATTTTCAAAACACTTGTGTTGTATATTATAAATCTTGTTAGGCTTGGGATAGTTCATGTTATTTATGACTTGAAAACTATTTCTAGGTTTGAATTCTGGTTCCACCGATGCAAACATCAACTTGATTATGGACTGAGACAGAATCTGCCATTTCTGAGGTGGTGTATGGATGCATAAATGTTCGTAAGATGTGGGCTATAAAGGATTTTCATCAAATTTCTAGAACTTGTTACAAATATGATCCAGTAAATAACTATTCCCTATTTTAATTGAATTTCCCCAGTCTAATGAGGAGCTGAGCTCGATCATGATAGAATGGAATACATATAGGTGGTTAATGAGTGTAAATGTAGTCAGACACATTGTTATAGTGTCTGGCAGAACTGGTATTCTGCAGAGATTCAGGAACTGTTCTGTGATGTATCCAGCCACTGCATTACACCTCTGTATTGTTCTGTAACCATCTACCTCCGTTTTTCTTCTGACTATTATACACTTTGGAAGTGTAAATATCTATAACATAACTGTTGATGTGTTACAATATTGCTGGTATTAGATGCGTTAATTGTGTAAGTAATTAACACTTCTTTGTTCACCTCATTATCATTTTTCTCAAACTGAGACTCTATTAGCAACCCATTCTGTATTGTGCATAGATGTCAAGTCATTACAAGAGTTGACACAAGACAGCCTTGAGATGTGTGACACTAATTAAGTAAAAATATCCAGGTTAAAATTAGATTCTTTATAACTAATGAGGAATGGCCATCTACATAAGAATATACTCATTTTTTTCTTTGTTGATGATACAGTATTGCTTTAGTATGTTGTAGTAAACCACGAAAAATCCATTAAAAAAGCTTTTCTGTTTCTCCAGATACAAAGGATATTAATTATTTTTGATTTGTGAAAATTGAGAGCTTTTTTTTCCACCTTTTCCTACAACCTACGCTGACAAATGTTTGACAGTCTGTTCTCCAATAATAGTTAGGGAATATGCATTAACAATGGTTTTGCTTAATTATAGGCTCATACAGAAATCTTCCTATGTATTTTGATACATTCTATATGCAGGAGCTCAGTAAAACTGTGCTTTAGCTTTTTAATTCTTAGGGACTGTTGGAAAGAACATAAATTCTCTCTCTCTTGCTGTCTGTATGGGTAAGTTTTACTGCACAAGTTGAAGCTGGGGTCATTGAGCAAGTGTATAAAAGTACTAAAACTCATCGAGGCGTAACTCTGTTATGCTGGGCAGTTGTGACAGAAGATTGTGATGGTGAGGACTGTGTTATTGTTGCCTTTAATCAAACACCGCTGGCACGCTGAGTCTTGCAAGATAAGAGACAGACTTGACTTTCCAGGAAAGTTCATGGTGTGTACGTTCTCTTGTGGGTTCTTCATTCTTCTCTCAAACACCAACATATTTCCTCTACAGCTAGATATTTTTATTAGTATTTCCTGACTGCAATGAGTTTTTTTTAATAGCTCCTTGAACATAATGGATTTTCTTCTTGACCATGTAATTTTTCAAGGTTATGTTTTGTGACAAATTTAAATGAAAATTTAAGGGTAAAATGTAGGAGTGTATTGATATTCACAACTTCAGTGATTATAGAATGAGGAATGGGGAAGTGAAGCAGTAGAGAAAGCAGAAGGCTTTGATTTAGGCAAAAATTAAGATATTTACCTTAACTTTTATGAAGGCCAAGATTTTATAGGGCTTAAAATGCCATAGAAACGTGTGATATGCCAAGTATGCTCTGCTGCCCTATAGTATCGTGTCACAGCCCTGCTGGTGACACTGATAAAGCCATTTTCACTGACATCTTAAAAAATGCAAGTGCAAAGAACAAAATTTCATTAAAACATATTTCTCTATTGGACTTTAGATCCCTGCCAGATGATGTGTAAAGCACAGTTATGTCTCTGCATTACCTTCTCCACTGCACTAGCTTTCGTTTTGATCAAGTATAGAGGTCTTTAAGCACTATATATTTTTAAATGGATTTATTCATTTTCTGATACCATATGAACTCATTGGAAAGAATACTGGAACACTGCAGATGATTCTTGTCTTGTTTCCACTCCCGTTTGCCCCACTGTAGTTAGTTCTTTGCTTTTTTTTTCTGTAACTGGAGAGGCTGCAGAAAAGTTGGTAGGCAGGTGATAAGCTTGGTGCCTATTGATATCTCTGACCATCATTAACCATGTTTAAAATTAAAATAATTATAATAATTAAAAAATCACATTCTCATGTGATTGAACACTGAAATGGATACATTGAAGAGCTATTCATGGAAAGGAATTTCCAGCCTTGGAACATTGTTATGTTAGCTGGGATTAGGCTGAGGAGATGCTGCTTTCTCTTTATTCACAAACACAGTCTTTTTGGCTAGATGAATTTTCTATTTTAGGATGCAAAATGTCCAGGAATCTAGATGGATTTGTTGTTATGAGCTGATTTTGCTGTTATCTATCAGATTTCCTCAGTTGATGTTACAGCTTTAGTAGGTAGATTCCTGTTAGGCAAAAATCACTTTTAAGGCCAGTTGCTGAGTGTGATGGCCCCGTTGGTGTGATCAGCAGAAGAGCTGCACTGACTCCAGCCCTATCCAAGACCATATATACCCAAAAGGGTTTTTGAATAATGTTCCAAAGCTCCGCTATTTTATGAAGATTTTCTCTATATCTCTTTGTCAGCCTTTGTGTAATCTTTAACATCATTTGTTGACTTCATTCCAGTGGCTACCAGTGACATTACAGCAGAAGAGATGAGTCTTGTGGCTCTGTTAATTATTTACATCTGTGTAGGGAAGATGAGCAAGTGCCTGGCATGCAGAAAGCAGTGATCAGGAAAAACACAGCCAAAGGGAAAGTGTTTACTGGAGAGCTGTCTCAAATACAGCTACTGGCAGAGTCATCGAGTCATTTCTCTTTTGTTTCTATTTGTTTCAGTGTTGCTTTCTACAGTCCCTAGCAGTCTCAACCCTTATGTTTGGTCCTAAGTTATTAGGGCATGCAATAAGTGTATTCATTTCTTTGCACGTTCTCAATCCTATTCACTGCTGCTGGCTCTATTCTTTCTGGTGCAATATCATTGTAGAGACAATATGCAGTGTTTATGAGCTCAGAGATTACAGTTATTGTTCTGCTTCCAACAGCACAATACTCTGCCCACTTTCTTCTTCTTACCAATCCTTCACACCTTAGCATAAGTGTTTTTTATTCTTTTTCTCTCATGGACAGCTGAATACCAAAGTTAGTTGAAGGTGACTTCAATCTTAGTGTCAGTCTGTGTGGGCGAGTAAAGCACTGGGATAAGTAAGAGAAGCAATGAACGAATGAGGAGAAACTTATGTTACATAAGTCCTCAATAAATAAGAAATCTTTTGCATATATGTATACCAGAGAATAAAAGTTTAAAGTAATTTCCATAAATTTATCCCAGGGTTTCAGTCCTGGTATTTAGGTTGTGCGTTTAGTTATGCCATAGATCTGGTGTCTGTGGAGAATGACTTTTCAAGGTAATTAGGGTACCACAGGATATGACGTATGTTTTTTAACAGATTTAACACATTAACTGCAGAAAAATAATCTGTAGTATTCAACCTCCTGGAAGTTTTCAAACATTTAATACAAAAATAATTAATTATGAAAATTTTGAACAATAGTCTCATGTTCACATCAATCTTTCGCTTTTCCTCAAAAGCAACCTCTTCTTTTGGCCACAATTCTGCCTCAAGCCCTAGATATCTTTAAGGTATATCTTGTCCTGGTAGGGCCAGAAACATCTCATTACTTTAGGATGTTGTAATTTCAGGTTTTATAAAGATAAGCCCTTCTTAAAACTTTGGATATTGACATTGAAATGGACAAAAACAAAACCAAAACACAGTGTGTGGGTGACTTCTCACACTTTTAAAACCATATTGGGTATTTCATTTTGCTTTGGCTGCAGGTTGCAGGTTGTTTCTTGCTGCCAAGAGACTATTAAGGGTTTTTTTTGTTTGTTTGTTTTTTAATCAATACCTCAGTCTTAAACATCCTGTACTGCACCTTGAGTGCACAGTACAAATGCAGTAGCAGCAATGCTACAGAGGTGAGTTAAGGCGGAGAAACAGGAGCCACAGTCCTCTGTGTGTGCTTGACAGACCACGTACCGCATTGTGCCCATATTTAACCAGAGAGTTCCGAAGAGTTGTTTGGATTCTTCTTTCTTAAACATTGGGCCGTTTTGGCTTCAGTACAGTCATTAATCAACTTCATTCATCAATACTGCAGAGAAAATCTCAGTCATTGCTGTACTAAAACTTTTTCAGAGGAAGAAGCAGAAAATACATTTTGGACAACTCTGGTATTTGCACTGGTTACTGATTTTGTGTTTGGTTCAGACTCTATCCCCTGCTGGATTGGTGCTTGGGGTGGGCACCAGGACAAAGTTCCTTTTCCAGGATTCCCACCCACGAGCCATTGAACCAGCAGTATAGTTCTGTTCAGGTAACTGCTCCCTGTGGAGGCAGCTGGCCCCAGAAGGACTCTTAGGAGGGATCTGTTTGTCACTGATTTACAGCACAAATATGAATTTTGGAGGCACCTCACGGTTTGGAGTAGTTGTTTTTTGTGGTTGAGGACAGCTCAGGATGAGAGCTGCTCTAAAATTGCTGGATTTCCAGTAAATTAAATGCATTAATGTAAAAGGCATGTGCCACATTTGTCTGCCTCGTCTGTTATTTAAAAGTGCAAGCTACTGTCTAGCTGCTTACCTGAGATACTGCAAGAAAAACACACTTTGTAGAAAATGTCCTGAGAAAGACCAAGGTGAAAAAAACTCAGAACTAGTGGCTTTGATACGCTTTTTTGTAACTGTTAACACATATGAGCATCGCTAAGTGAGTTTGCAAGAAGTAAGGCTTGTGTTTGACTGTGATTTAAACATTTTTTGTGGATACTGAGTTTGTGTTGAGCACTATAGCATGCCTCCTTTTGTCTGCCTATCTCTGCAGTCTTTGCAAATATCTTGTATTCGTACTTTGTAACTCCTCTGTAGAGTTAGCACTGAATGTTGTACTTTAACTTACATTAAATTTGGAGGAATGTTTCTAGAAGGAGACATGCATAATGAAATAATGCTCGTCCATAATTTTTACTGATGAGAAAACACTTCTACCTTGCTTGTGATAACACAACCTAGTGGAAATAATCAGCTTCAGCATTCCCAGTTGCATGCTCTAGTAAGAAATTTAATATAGCATGAGCCCAAAGAAACACAGGTAGAGGTTTGGTTATAAATAAGCCTCAAAACAGATTCCGTATCAAAAGTGCATGATAAAATGTCTCTGCTAATTCTGGCAGTGGTCTTCAAACTTTCTCATGATGGTTCTTTGGTAAGAAAATGGGAGTTGGGTGGGATCTATTCCATACCCTGCTGCTGGAGGGTAGCCCAAGGACTCCTGTCCCTCCTCTCAATGCCTGCTGAAGGAAGGACGCTTGTGCTGAAGGGACGTTAGCTAGATTCACTGTATCCTACACAGGCAGGGCAAAACCATGATTCGGTGTTTTTCCATTCTTCCTCACCTGCTTACAAAGCAGACTGAGCCTTGACACAGTGTGAACAAATCAGAAATGGCATCCCTGGTGAAATAGCCAAGGAAATCTGGATATGAAACAAATCCCTGTCCTGCAGTCATCCCAGCTGCTCCCGAGGCCCAGCCTTGGGGAGAAAAAAAACAGTGATCGGTCCCTCTGGCTCCGCCTGACCACGGGAGCTGTGGGCAGGGGCTTTGGGACCTTCACTGGAACCTGCTTTCACCATGGGCTGACCATGGTGTTAGATATACTCCATTTCCTAAGCTGGAATCTACAGAGCTGTGCGGCTCCTTCCGTCCTCTTCGCCCTCCAAGCACCGAGGTGGTATGAGCGTTTGAAGCTCTGGGATGCAGTATTACCATAATTGCAGCCCCTAGTTTTGACTGTTTTCCACCAACCTGCAAAGCTAGGAATTGTTGTGTCTTTTGAAGGGAAGAAAAGACACCATCCATCTTTTATATTCTTAGCATTCTTGCACTGATGTAAAATACACTGAGATTATTTTGAAGAAGAACACTTTTAAATTCCTTTTCCCAAAGTTCACTTGATAAAACTGCCAGAAGTGGCTGTCTGTTAAAGGAGAAGGGGAGAGGAGTAAACAAGATAAAAAGCTGCTCATCTTTATTTGCATTAGATGGTTCAGAAAGTGCAGCAGCGGGGTAGCATTCAGAAGGAAAAAGTATGTGCTGCATTGAAGGCATAGCAACACGCAGCTCTGTTTAGCTGAGGGTGTTTTGCTCAGTGAAGATTGGGGGAGTTTGGGGCAGTTCATCTCTGTATATGAGTCAGTTTGACAAAATATACTCTATCTTTGCATAGCATCGTGCTACTAACGAAACATAAAGTAGACATGAACTTATCTTAATCACCGAAAAAAGTTTTAACCTTTCTATTTTCAGAAATGATGCACTAATTGTCTCCTGTAAACAAAACATTGTGAGCAATATTTCAATTTCACGTCAGACTGTTTCCCCTGAAAGAAATGTAATTTAGGAAGCCCCCTCCTACTGACTTTAAGTTAGATTATATATTTTAAATTGCAGTGTATTGTGTCCTGAAGGAATCTTTGTATTTTAAAAGAAAAAGCATGAAGTCAAAATTAAATACTGAAATCTTTAGACATAAGCTTATCAGATGTTTCCTGTTGAAATTTTAAAGGTTAATTAAGATATTCATTCTTTTCCCTCATTATTTTTAGGAGAAAAATACATATGCTTTTGTGTTTTTGGTCACAGATTTCAATTTTCTGTTTGATCGAGAGCACTGAAAGCTCTCTAGCAATCTTTGGTTCATGTGTATGTAATGCAAATACCACACTTTCCATTTTTCACAGGTCTAGGGGATTTTTTTTTTAATGTTCTATTTGTAAAGAGTCTTTTTTTCTCCTTACACTATTCACAGTTTCTCTAATGCAATGAATAAACATGCTATAACTGGCAAATCAGACAATTAGATTGGTTTTGTTAAATTTTAGGTGCTTTGAAGTCCTTATGGAACTGAAGTGGGAATCAAATGATACATTTCAGTTTTATATGACCTACCTGACACTGAGCACTTGGCTATGCCCAGCTGCTTTATTTAGGTTATTTGAAAGCTCCACAGACTGAAGCCGGTCCTGGAGGAACACTCAGCACTGCTGGAGTTCTTAGGTACAGCAGTGAGCTTTGTGTGCATGGGATACTCCATGGGATGAAGTGTCCTACCTCCAGAGAAGAGAAAAAAAAAAAAAAAATCCAATGAAAACCAACACCAAAAACCAGAACCCCACCCAGTGGTCCTGCTGCCCAGCTGGAAGGGGATAGAGCTGCATTGCACCCACCTCGTGCTGCCTTGCATGCTGCAGAGCTCTCTCATTCCCAACAGATTTTGTTACTACTGTTTTAACATCGCAATATTAGGCTTAGGTTTTAGTCATCTCTCAACTATCTGTTGTTAATCTCAGCCTGAATTTTACCAGAAAATATAGGGAAAATGTATACTTTGTGAAGGATTTTAATACATGTATGTTTGCTAAGGACTCATTTAACCTAACCTAAAGCATAGTGGGAATATTTGTTTATTTTAGTTTCAGAGAGTATTTGGACCCTTTGTCCTTAGCTTACAAAAACAGTTTCCTGAAAAACTGTAGAGCATGCCCATAATAAAAATAACGCACACAAGACAGCGTACATTCATCCCTGTAGGCATTACTTTTTTTATCCCTAGAACCAGTGCACCACTTTTCTGTTGATCAGTGATAGGCTATCAGGGATGTGATTGGTGTCATTCTGCTGAAACCTGGTCTTTGGTGTGCGCATTCTAGGTGGTTCAGAGCCTACCAACGTACAGGACAGTGGTGAAAATTTTGACTTATTGTCTGAATTCAAAGGAGGTTTTTAAGTTGAGATTTTTATTTAGTTGGCCTTGCTAAGAACCATCTGTATTTATGTAAAAATCCTAAATCCCCTCTGGAGCTCTGCTGCGCTTTGTCCTGCTGACTCCAAGGGTCACGGTCTGCCAGGGCTGAGATTTTCCCAGTGATGGTTTTCCCAGCTCTCAGCTTCTCCCTGTGCTTTCTGTCCTTCATCTTGGAGCTAGTGCCTTGGAGAAGGTGAAAGCAGCTTACACTTGAGCACAGTGCATCCTTGGTTATATTTCCCTGGAGGACTGGTGCAAGCTGTCAGTTTAGCACAGACCCAAGGCTCTAGCACAGGCAGTCAAGGAGGTTCAAGTTGTTTCCTGACAATTTCCACACCTCCAGTCTCAGCGTAGCTAATCATATACTGCACATTAGTTATGAGTCATCCTCTAAATGAGCTAAATACTTCAGACCTCTAAATGTTCTCTGCAGTGTGTTAAGAGTCTCCTAGTCCTTATTGTGTGAAATTATGTTGATGGTTGTTTTTTCTATCAGTCAGAACCCTCACAAAGAGATAAACAAAAGAGAGCCTCGAAAATCCCTGTACTTAACTCTTCAGAGATAAGGGGCTGGTATCCCCAAGGGAGCTATCACAGCATCCCTATTCTCTCCCTGCCGTTCTGTACTGCACAGTTCCAGGCACACTTCTAGGGTGGAGGGACAGTTTCTCAGATCTAACGTGGCCATAAACATGTAGCATTCTGTAGGGAGCCTGCTTTAGCAGGGGCGGTGGACTAGGTGATCTCCAGAGGTCCCACCCAACCCCTGCGATTCTGTGATTTATGTGTAATTACACACATAGCAGAGATTATCTGTGTACCAGAACAGTGAATATTGATACGAGTACCTGCTAGTCTTGTTATGACCATAGAAATCTTTCACTGTGATTCACAAAGCAATTGCAAAACAATATGATACCTTTTAATGTTTGTAAAGTTTTGTTTTAGCACCTGTGAAATTCACCATGAAAAAAAACATTTTATGACCTGTATTTTGGGTTGGGAAGTAATCCTCTCTGACCCCCTGATTTCCTTTTAATTGCACTAATCATTACTTGATGATTTTAATTTTCCTAACTATGGTGATAACAGAGCACTAAAAAGCTTCAGAATTGTTTATACATGGAGTGTTGCCCTTGGCATCAAAATGGGAATAGTGTGCAATACGGAACTTTTTTTTGCATTGTTTTAGATATAAAGTCTGTATAATAAATTTTCTGTGTCTTTTTTTAGGTCCCGAAGAAGCAGATTTCAGATGCCCCCTGAATTATGTTACTTGCATCGGTACAAACAAATGCATTCACTTGTCCCAGCTCTGCAATGGTGTTTACGACTGCTCTGATGGCTACGATGAAGGAGTACACTGTCGGGGTGAGTAGATTTGCTGAGCAAAAAATGATTTAACCTAAAGTCTTTTACTGTGTTTTCTTTTTTCTTCAAAAACAACCAAAACTTCCATCTTGGGAATGCGTATACATATAAAGTGAAAATAAATTTTAATATACATCTGAAGGGTTTTGTTTTGGTTTGGTTTGGTTTTTTGTATGAAACAAATACAATAAAAAGCACAGACAGGGTTTCAGATTTTAACAGTTTTTAAGTTTGTGGGATGGAGCTTGTTATGCCAAGAGAACAATGATGAAACCCTTTAT